>VZRE01014691.1:783899-844655 GCA_013396775.1 Cephalopterus ornatus
CCCAGCAGCCCGCGGAACTGCGCCGCGCCGCCCCGGTGGGCTCGCCTGGCCTGCCCTGAGCCGTTCCGCTGCCGCCGCCGAGGTGAGTGCCCCGCCGGGCCCTGGCGGCCGCCGCCCCATTGTTCCGCCTCGGGGGGCCGAGGCTCCGTGCCGCCCCCGCACCGACCTCTCGCTCCGCGCAGCCGGAGGCAGCCGAGCCCGCCTCGGGGCTGTCATCCAGACGAGGGGGGCCGCGGGGAGCCGCCGTCCGAGCCGGAGACCCCGGGCCAGCCGCCGTACCGCCGCTCCCGGGGGCGGCGATAACTTGGCCTGCCCCCTGACTCCAGCCGGCTGCGGATGTGCTGTTAGTGCCCCCGCTTGCCTTGGACGTTGCCCCCGGTTCGCGGGACCCTTCCCGCTCCGCTCTTCGTCTCGAGAACCGCTCTTCTCGGGTCCTTGTCACTCGTTGCTGCGGCCGCAGGCAGTTCCTCGAGGACCAAAGCGCCTCGAGTGGAGTTCCTTTCTAGGTGCAAAGAACTTGCTCGCGTTGTGTCTGGTTTTACCGGAGCTGCTTTGGATTTTGCAAGACGTATCGGTGCTGTTAAAAGCCCCAGGGAGGATTGAAACTCGCCACATTTCACGTGGTGTTTAAACAAACGCTCCTGTCTGAGCTCATTCTGAGTGTCAGGGGAAACGTCTCCTCTCTCTTTGCGATGTCCTACTCGATGGGCTTCGGTTCCCTCTTGAGGTAAACCAGGCATGTGGTTGGCCTGGAAGAAAAAGGGGGAAACGCTACATGTACATGTTTTCCCTGCACGCAGAAAGGAACCCATGTAACAAAACCTCCCCTGCCTTGTATTAGGGACGTGTCTTTAGCAGGTGATGAACTTGTTCTAGCCCCACTGTGCTAGCAACCACTTGCTGGAATAGAAATGCGAGAAGGATGCATATCTGAACACATAAGTAATGCTACATGACAGGGCAGGCTGTTGTGTTGTTGTGTGCGGCGTCTGCACGCCTTGGGGGGCAGCGCCGTTTGACAAGGTGTCAGGCTGCGGCATCTGACGGTTGTGCCCTGGCTGTGCCAGGCAAAGGGCTGCCAACAGCGTGGCACAGGGGATAACCATGCACCTTTAGCTGCAGAGTGGTGCTACAGGAACCTTAGTTGTGTGCTTTTGACCTGCAGGATCTGTGCTGCGAACGTGGCTCCTGCTCTTTACCCTGCCCAAATGCTGTTTCATGCCAGGCATGCAGTAATGACATGCAGCTCCTTCCGTCTGTCAGTCACATAGGGAATGTGTGTGTGCCTTGCTTTGCTACTTTGGTGGCAGGAGGGATAAGAACAGTGAGTCACTGAGGAAGTGATTTGTCCAAGGTTGCATGGCGAGGCTGTGTTGGTGCTGAAGTGAGACCTCTTTTGACTCTGGTGCCTGCGATAATGCTGGCTGCCACCAGCATTATGTGTGGGGTATGTAATACACACTCAAGGCTGATTCTAGTGCAAAAATCTCCAGGTTGACGTGGTGTGATTCTCCTTGGTGGAAATATGAGCGTATCAGTGTGCTCTCTCTACAGCAGCTGTCTACTCCATCAGAGACTTTTTCCCAAGCATTCACAACCTAAATGCTTAAGAACCTTTTTGTTTGTTTTTTAATGTGTGTGTTGCTATTTTAGCAGGGCAGATGGTGTGATTGGTCCCTCCGCACCATCATGACCTGCATCTTCATTACCTAGAAAATCCATTTAATCGTGTTTTCTGTAGTGCATTGTTGTAGGTGTTTCCCTGCCCCTGAAAGTCCCTTTCCTCTTTCCAGACCCCAGCCATGGGAAAGAAATAAATAGGCAGCAGCTAAAGGAAAGCTTACTTAGAAACCACAGCCGCTGTTCAGTTGAAGAAAGTAAAATAGTTGTGTTTTGTACTTTCAAGCCCTTTTGCTGTTGGAAGGTGGCTCTCTGGCCAGAGAGGACAGAGGGGACAGACTGCTGCATGAAGCTCCTAGGCCATCACAAGTTGGACATAACGAGCTCACTGGGCTGTGCTGCTCCAGGGCGGCTGCTGAGGATGCGCTGGAGTTGCACTTCAGCTCTAGGCTAACTCCAGCCCACAGGCTGTGGACCTTGCCTGTGCTGGCCTGGAGTTTCTGAGGTCCAAGCTCAACTCGGCTTTTGACTTTTCTATCGAGTTGTTGACCCAGCTGGCATTGTCTCGTCCATACTTACTGTTTTGGGGGGGAAAAAACCTTGCTTTTCCTTCTCATTGCTGCTATTCTCTCCTGCTGAATGCTGTGAGTGCTTTCTCTCCCGGCAGCTCTTGCTGTGTGGAGGGATGTGGAAGGGAGTGCTAGCTGGAGAAGGAGGTCCTTGGTTCCTTCTGCTGGGAGCATCAGCCGCATCACAACCAGTGGCTTTCTTACTGCTATAGAGTGTTGCTCTTTGTTACTCTGGTCGCCTTCAGCTGGTTGCAGGGTCCCAAGTAAAAGATGGGTCCTGGGATTGCTTTCTGTCTCTTCCAGACCCATCTCTTGTCGGTACAGTGTCCAGTTCAGCATTGAGTACTGGCATCAGAACAGCTCTTACTTTGCCCTCTCTGAGGTGATTGCATTGGACTTCACTGCTGCTGGGAGGGAAAGTTCTTAGCCATCAAGGATGTGTCTGTGTCCCCCGGAGGACCCGATGTGCTGCTGCAATGGGTTTTAATCTGCTCAGGCCAAGCCATTTCCCGGGGATGGCACAGGCTGGCTTCCAGCTCTTAATTCCTTAGGGCTCCATCTAGTTTTAAATACCCTGACTGACGGACCTCCCAAGTCAGTCTCTTCTGCAGGAGTAAGTGCCCAGTGGAAAAGCACAAGTTTGCTGTTCTTGTCCGAGAATACATCAGGGGTCTGCTCCATCTGTGACCCTGCTCCTGAGCTTCTGTCTCTACCTCTTCCCAGGGATGCCGGCTGTTCCCCACAGCCTTAGTCAAGCAGAAGCCTGGAGCTTGCCCTGCAAATGTCATTTTTCTTGAGCTGTTGCTCTTTAGGCAGAGACCCAGCATCGTGCTAGTGTCTGGACGAAGTGGGGGGAGGGCACACAGAAGAGTTGTGCTGTGTTTGTGACTACTTTGGGCATTTTTAAGAGGAAACATGGTATGTAGATGCATGAATGTATGATATAATGCAAGGTAGGGATAGCATGGTGGTATGAAGTACAGATGCAGCAATATTTTGTCAGTGTTATTTAAGCTGTATCAGGGAAGTGCAAGGAGGATTGCCAGCATGATTCTTCTGGAAAATCAGAATCTAATGCACGTCAGGACTTGGTGTCACTCAGCTCTCCTTTCCTCCCAGGAAGATGTTGACTGGTAAATGCATTTTGTGGTGATCTCGCACATGGTTCTGAATTTCCAGAGGGTGGTGGGAGCTGTGGATTCTGACTTTATGTAGTTGATCTCTATGAGATTTAACTACCCTATGAGATTTCTCATAGCACTGAAGCTGTGGAAAAATACACCATCTTGGAGCAAGGGGCCTGAGAAGCATTGCATCTGTTTTGCTTCTCAGTTGTGCATCTCCAGCAGCTCTATGTGGTGTGGGGGGTGAGGGTGGACACAGTGATATTCTTCAGTTCTTCCCAACTTCTTTTTCAAAGCTGTGTGCTACATTCCAGTAGGTCGGTCTATGCTGCTCTGGTTTGGCTTCCTTTCTGCAAGCACCACCCCTGGCAGCCCTGAGTGGAAGGTACCCAGGAACTGTTACTGGAGGTTGGTGGGGATGGTTTCTGTTGCTGTATTTTGCCCTTCCTCAGCCTCTCCCTGGGAGGCAGCCCCAGCCAAACCACGTGGTATGGATGAGAGGCTCCAAGTCCTGCTTGCTTGGGCCCGGACCTTATGTTTCTTCTGCCCCTCTTCCAAGGCATGGGATGGGCCGTTGGAGGCATGCCTCTCCAAAATGGGCAGGGTTGCCTTGATGCCAGGCAGCAACCCTCCACTGGAGAAAGCAGTGTGAGGATGATGGGCTGCAGTGCCCTGAAGAGACGAGCAGAAACCTGTTCTGCTCTTGCTGAATGCATGTCCATGCTGGGCACAGCCAGTGGGATGAGGCCTGGTTCCCACTTGCTCAACACTTTCTGGAGTTGTGGTCTGGTTCTTTGATAGCTACCCCTTTCCGCTGCCCACGATGGGAGGGCTGTGCCTTCACCTGGGCACCTTGTCCTGTTGTGTCTTTCTGGGCAGCTCTAGGCAGAGGAACGTGCTAGCTATGCCTGGGCATCTCTGGGTGACAGCACTTCTCCAGTGTGTGCGGATTGTCTGCCAGCTTCAGCTGGAGCCACTACAGAAAACAACGCTTTGGTCACTGGGTTTTTCTTCCCCCAAGAGCAGGACTGATGTTTGGGTGTTGGGTTTTTCAACTGCGACTCAAGATGCCTTGAATCCCAGCTGGGGGATGATGGGGAGCCTCTTCTGATGCTGGGTTAATAGCCTCAAGATGGCTTTAGGACTGGGCTGTGCACTGTGCCCAGAGGTGGGGCGTCACCCTGTTTGGTGAGGAGCGCTGCTGGAGCCAAGTCCTGGGCCAGAAGCCAGGTTTGTGATCTTTGCCAGAGAGGGCAAAACTTGGAAAGCAAAGCAGAGCTCCTCCTGTGTGAGAGATGGCCTCAAATACCAAGCAAAACCACAGAGTGCTCCTTGTTCCTGCTTGTGCATACTGGTCTTCTCTCTCCCCAAAGTATGTGGGAGGCCACAGGATGGATCTGCTAGAGAGCAGGAGGTCTGTGCTCCTCAGGCACGTCTGCACCATCCTGCCTCTTCACGGTGCTGGTTGGGTTGTTGTTTTTTTGCAGTTTTATTTTGTGGTTTTTTTCCCTTTTAACTCTGCCTCTCCTATTGCTGTATTTTCCCCATCCTTGCTGCTACTGGTTTGAGGGCTACCTCTTTGCAGGTGGGCTGTCCAGAGCAATGCTGTGTGTGGTTGCTCTGTTCCTTCTGTCACAGCTCAGCTGAGCAGCTTTCCTCTTCCTCGCTCAGCTGCTACTGCAGTGGCTGAGGAGAGGAACAGGCCAGGATATGGTTTGTGTAGAAGATGCTCCACAGCACTGACTGTTTACAGACTCTGTGCTTCTCAAAATGTAAGCACAGGAAATGCCAGGCTCCGCTGGGGTCTGTGTGAGCAACGTGGCTCCTGCACGCTGGGTGTCTCACAGCCTCTGGCCGTAGCAATCTTCTGCCTTGTCACAGCACAGAACAGGTTTTAAACACTATACAGAAGCAAGGGCTAGAGTTTTTTTACCTTCAAAATAGAGGCTGAGAGGAAGAGTGAAAGGAAGTGACTTAACCAAAGACAGGAAGGGAATATGGGGCAGAGCTAGGGACAAAAGCCAGGATCCCCAGTCCCTGCTCACGGCTCCTACTCCACTGCCTCTCTAGGTCTCAGCCTCCTATTCGAGTCCAGGCATAAGCAAGGTTTTCCAGTCCTCTAAGAAGCTGGAAGTCAGGAGTGCCTCTCGTAAAGTATCCTTAATGCTCGGTGCGTCTGTGAGCTTTCCAGTCCTGAAGTGTTTCATATCCAGGATTTGCCCAGCTGAAGTTAGAAAGCTATGACTGGTGTGGTTATGGTAAAGTCTCAAACCGTTGTCCTTGGCTACTGAGCCAAACTTCTGGTTCTCCACAGAGCACCATGATCCTCGTCTGGTATGCACTCTGCAAAGAAATGCCCCTACTGCAGAATGCTGTACCCTTGTTTGGAGGGCCATACCCAGCTTTCTCTTAAGGGTTTAAGTTAAGGAATATGTTTCTCTCTGTTTGCAATGTGTCCCCTGGTGAAGTTGGCTTCATGAATGGTCTTTCTTGACTTGCCACCGAGAGCTTGGTACCTGTCTGATCAGATGTGCATTGGTTGCCTGGTTCTGCAGGCATGGCCTCTATGGAGCATTGCAGTCTTCCTAATAAAAAATAAAATCTTAATATACTCTTTCTTCTAAAGATCCTGCTAGATAGCTGTGTGTCAGGGTTCACACAGTGAACAGTTGTGCTCCCCTTCGGATGGGCAGGGGCTCCAGCAGTGAGTGCAATGACTGTTGCTTCTTTCTGTTGTTATGCTGTGCTGGACTTCAGGCCTTGGGAAAGGCTGCAGTTGGAAGAGAATGCTGGCTTATGAAAAGGTGGTTGCAAGGGTCCTGAGGAGCTGTGCTGTAGGTCTCCATGCTCAGGGCAGTGAGGAGCTGGACAGCGAGCTCTGAAGGGCAGTAACCGAGTGCAAGGGCTGCATCTCTGGGTGCGACTCTTCCCGACAGCAAGCAGGCGAAGGCTATGGAAACCCCTGCAGCACTGGAGCTTTCACCACTTCCTTGGCGGGATTTGTTCCAGTACTGATCTGCAGCAGAGGATCGACCTAAACAGGGCCTGAACGGAGTGGGTTCGGCCACAGACGAGCCTCAATCACAGCAGTTGGGCTGGGCTGAAAGCTGCCTGTGTCCTGCCTCTGTGCAGCCTTGTTTGAACTTTCCTCTGGCACGGAGCAAAAGGAACCAGGGAGACCTAGGGCTGGTCCAAGCAAGTTTCCTCTGCTTTGTCTGCCCCCATATGCAAAGGGGGGGACAGCAGCAGCTCCAGAGTGTCCTCCCGGAGAAGAGCAGTCTGGGGGGGCCTTGATCACAACAGCTTTTGAGCAAATGTTTTTTTGCTTCTGGTGTTCCCTGCTTCTTGGACTACGATACAGGGAGGGGGAAGTGAAACTGTGGTTCAGACCGAGCTCTCTGGATGGCAAGAAAATTGCTGAGTAGCTGGTTTCCAGGTTGCCGAGGTCCTAGCCAGGGCTCGGCATGGCTGCCAGAAGCAACAGGCTTGGAATTTCCTCTGCCTGGTGCCAGCTCCACTTGGGCTGGCCGCAGCACCTCTGCTGGGGCCAGAGCTCCCCTTGAGCTCTGCAGATGGGGCGCTCCCAGAGCAGGGGTTACACCAGAGCTGGAGCTCCCCCCTTGTTCTCGCAGCCTGGTTTCTATTTTCTTTTCCAGGGTTCAAGATGTTTTGAATTATGCAGCCTGTGCCTCCCGCGGGGCTCCTGGAGCAGCCGCCTAACGAGCTGAGCTCCTGACAAACTTTGCTCTGGCTTTGGCTACGTTTGGAAAATTTTACAGCCTTTTCACAAAAAGGAAATGCCAGGAAAGGCCTGTCTCTTCTTACTTTTATGAGGGGGTCCCAGTTGAGAGAGGGTGAGATGGGTTTGGAAAAGAAGACCAGAAAAATTTTGTATATGGCGGTATAAATGCTTTCTAGAGATCAGAGTAAGTGGGCTTGCTGCCCTCTGGCAGGGCGGGCACAGCAGGGGTGAGACCTGCAGGGTGCTCGGAGGATGCACCATGGGCACAGGGAAGTAGTGACTCCTTTTCTGCAGGGAGGTGGTGGTGGTCTGTGTCTTCCCTCTCAGCTGCCAGCGTAGCACTGGCTGTTCAGTCTTTGCTAATTATGGTTTTTCTGAATGGTGGTCATTTTATTTCTGCTGTGGTCACAGGCCACATGGATGTGCTGCATGTTGGTCCGCAGGGCTCAGGGGAAGGATTACCACCAGGTGCTGTGCTGGTGGTCTCCCTATCACAGGGGACAGCACAGTGCCTGGGCAGGGTGCTGGGGACACAGGAATGTGTGAATGCAGGTGCTGCCAGCACAGTGTTTGACCCATAAGGGATAGTCTTGTGTAATTTGCCCCTTTGGCTGAGAAACCATGTTACAGTAGGAGAAACCGGGATACAAAATAACCTGTGACTTGCCTGCCTTCCCTTTGTAAGATAGTGCCGAGAAGGGAGCCAGTAGCCTTCTGTTTTGGATAAACTCCCCTTTGGTGAGGTGCTGAAGGTCTGCCCTTGCATTTGTCTAGTTTCCTTCAGGAGAGCCCACCAGTCATGTCATGGATCTCTTGACAAGCAACTTCTGCCTGGAGAGGCACTGAGGGTACAAGGCTGGTCCTTGCCATCCTCCTTGCATGTCCTCACAGTGTCCCAGGTCCCTTTCCGATAGTGAAAAGTCATCTATGGAGACTGGGGTGGGGGTCTTGGTTGGAATTGAAAAAAAAGCAGCAGCCTGGGGAGTTGTGGAACTTCTCCAGCAGGAGGGATTGAGGTTTCTGTGCGATCCATAGGCATCAGCTGCTGCCAGTCATGGTGGATGAGCATCAGATGCGGGCAGCGATGGCTCTGAGTGGAAAAAGCCTTGCGCTGGTTCTGCTTTGAGGGCTTTGCCGGCTACACTTGTCAGGAGCATGGCTCTCGATAGCTATTTGATTTGGCAGCCTGCGCAGGCCTGGCAGCACTAAGAGTGGGATGTGGGCACCAGAATTGTGCCCTACTCTCCCTTTTTTCATCTCTCCACCCATCCTCAGCTTTCTGCTGTGTTGGGCAGGAGAGAAAGCACCTCCCCAGGGCTGCATCCCCTCCTCCACCTAGAAAATGAGTAATATGTCCCCTTTCCTTTCTCGTGGCTCATGCGCAGAAGCTGAGATTGCATTTGACAGGGGAGGCCAAACACCTTCACTCTGCTGCTGAGAATTACAAAAGTGGCTCTCCTGTTGGCTTCTCGCAGTGATGAGTTTCTCCATCCCAGCTCATTCTTAGAGCTCAAAACACATGGGGAGCTGCTAGGAAGACCATTGAAAAAGTAGTTAAATACTTTACTATTATTTATTTCTGTGATGCCATCAGCATATATCTGTTTTAGAATGGCTGAAGTGGATTTTTTTTTTCGGTACTCTTTAATTAGTTGCCTAGTTTTCAGTGGGGAGTCGTTTCATGTGAACCTGACACTGCAGAAGAAAAGACCAAGCCCTGTTTGTCCTCTTTGCTGTCAGAACAGTACAAACCCAGAGGAAACAGATAAATACAGGGGCATGGCTGTGCTTCAGTCCACAGCACCTTTTCTTCCAAAACATTTCCACAGGTCAGAGGTTCAGTAATGGTCTGCCTAGGCTGCCTACCTCTGCTGGAGAATTCAATGTGAGTTTTGCTCCTCATTCTCTTTAAAAAAAAAAATCAAAAAATAATCAGAGTATTCAGTGTTAGAATCTGTGCTTTGGAGCCTGTTTCAAAAAAAAACCCAACAAAGCAAACAAAAGCCCCTCCAAAACCCAAACCTGTTTTTGCTCTTGGAAAGTCAGTTTCATGAGTTGAAGTTGTAAACGTTTTGTTGATAAAGAAAGAGTTACTTTGCCTAAAGCAGAACTTCAGCAAAGAAATGTCCGGCCATTTCCAAATATTTTGATAAAAACTTAATTTTAGCCCTGATCTGTTATTTTAGTGAGGAGAGTGATTTTTGCACTTTTTTGCGTGGTCAGGACCTTACCTGTAAGAACTGCTCCCAACCCCACCTTGCGGTTTCAGAGTATTTGGAGACTCAGCTACTGGTGGCACATGCTTATCATTTGGTTTATTATGCTTTTTAATCAAAAGTAATTTCACAAAGTCATAGTATAATTAAAATGTATTCCTTGTATTAGTAGGATTTAGTCTTCCTTTTTTTTGTTTTTTTTTCCACCATAGTTTAAGGGCTCAGGGCATTTTTCTGATGCTGTTGCAATAATAGGCTGCTGTTAATAAGTCCTTTTCCCAGAACTCCTAGCAGCAGCCTAGAGGCCCTTGGAGGTCCACAGTTGGTAGGTTTAACACCAGTGAAGCAAACCAGCCACCCTGAGATTTCCTAGTTCTCAGGCTGATGCTGGCAGTGCTGTGCTCTGACCTCTCTCAGTGGAAAAGGGTGATGTTGGTATCGCTCAGAGCTGCTGATCCCTGTCAGGGTGATGCTGAGATTTGTATTCATCTCAGTGCAACCAGATGGAGAGGTTAATTGCTTTGCCCAGCCTTGGGTTGAAAGAAAACTGCAGAAGACTGTAGCTGTAACTGGTGGTTGGTTAGTTGGGAGGGGAGAGAGGAGAGGTGAGGTCCAAGAGTAATGCCCTCTTTTGGCACTGCCCTTCCCCCAAGACCTGGTCCTGAGCATGTTGGGTGGCTGCTGTTTCACTGTTTGATCCATGGCTGTTCCTTGGCAGTGTGTGGTGTGGGGCTGTGGTGGCTGTTTGCAGTGTTTTTGGAAAAGCTGCTGAGGGTATGCAAAGCGTTGATCTCTTTTGGAAACTGATAGAAGAATCCCAATAGCAAACTCTCCAGGAACTCAGGCTCTTACTTCTCTTGCTACCTCCTTGCTTCCTCACTGGGCACAGATGTTGATGTGCTCGGACTCAGACTGTGGGCAAGTGGTTTGGCTTGAGGGGAGAGCCCATCAGTGCTCCTGCCAGACGTGACGTGCTGATGATCAGGGAGGGGACAAGGCAGAGCTGGGACCCAGCTCAAGCAGAACATGTGCCATCCAGGCTCTCTGTTGCACGCGAGGTGTGTGTCCGCGGGGTCCTCCCTGCTCTGGTGAGCCATGGCTAATGGTTGACACTGGGCTCAGGAAGGAGGAGAGGCATGGGGGAGTTAGGATTGTAGCATCAAACAGAGAGGAATCTGTGCATTGCCCTGGGCCAATAGACCAGTCTAATGCCTTGTCTGATTTGCATATCCATTAATTTTTATTTTAAGAGGACTCAAGTGGACCCCAAGTGCCAGACTGCATATCAGAATGCTGTAGGAGAAGCCCAGGTATTGCTTGGTTTGATCTGAAAAGCCTTTGGATGGTATCGCTTAATGAGCCAAAGACCCCTCTGGCTGAAGTCCCTCTCAGTCCGAAAAGAGCAGGTGCTAATTTTTCTGAGAGCCTGTTCAAGTTCCTTTGAACAGTCTGGGCAATGAGTGAGTGAGAGGGGGTCTTGTAGTCACTGGCAATGGTCAGGATGTTCTCTGCCATCAGGTGTCCCAGTGCCGAGGGACCAATTTTCTAAGGTGTTGCTTATGACTTGTCAAATGCTGCTTGGCTCACCACATCCCAGGTGCAGGACAAAACCCATGGGTGAAGGGTGGTTGCAGGTTAGCTGCTGGTTGCAAAACTCCCCTGGTCAGCCTTACTGCTGTGGGGTGGGGAGGAAGCCAACCTCCCCTGCCCAGAGACAGGAAATGAGAACCACGTGGGCTGCCTTGGAGCTCCACTGGCAACTCATGCTTACACCGAAAGCAGTGTGGCTGGGATTGGTCTCGCTGGCTGCCTGCCATGGCACTGGTGGTCTTGTTCTGTGTCCTCCATTTGCAAAGTGGGGAGTAAAATGAGTGTCCCCTTTTGGCTCCAATGCCCAGAGGGGGATGCTGCATCCAGATCTCCTGGTCTCTCTTCCGCTTTCCACTGTGCATCCATTCTCAGGCACTTGCTCGGGCTCTGGCTGGGAGTGCCCCGCTGTTGCCTATGCCAGGAATAGAGGCAGCTTGTGGGCTGTGGTGCAGCCAGGCTCGGCCCAAGCTACGGGATTTGCAGCCACCACTGCTGCTGGGGGAAGAAGGGTCTTGCAGTTTTCATGACAGGGATTTTTCCTACATTATATGAGGTCTCTCAGCATTCGTCCTGAGGTCTTTCTCCAACCTCTGGCTGGGGTCCTGGGACTCCCGCTTCCCATTGCTGAAGTAGCAGTTATCAGAGGGAAAGGCAACGTAAGCTTTCTTGGTGGACTCTGTCGTGTTTGTCCTGTTCCATTACAGTGCAGCAGCAGTGGCACCAGCCGCTGCCTTCCTCCCCTCACTGGGCTGGAGCGCTTCAGGCTTTCGGCAAATGCTGTCTGCGGACATCTGCTGCCTCCTCCCCCACTGCCTCCTGGCAAGCAGCAGCAGCTTCCCAGTGAACAGCCTGCTCTTTGCATCACCCCCCTGCACGCCAGACCAAAGCTCCCTTCTGCTCTTACAGGCACCTTCGCAGGACCTTGAAATGGTGGTTTCCCCGGTGCTGGCTTGGCTCCAAGTAGCTTTCCGCCTCACAAGACTGTAGCTGAAAAAAATCAGGGTGCTTGATGGAGGAGAAAGGCTTATTAAAGGTGATGCTTACCGGGTTCTGGCTCGTGATTCAAACAAGCAGCCCTCTCCTTGGCAGGGCTCCATCCAGTGCCTGGGGCCTAAGGCAGATGCGGAGTCTGGGGCAAAAAGCTTGGAGTCATTTGACTGGAGCAGATGCAGCAAGGTCAGCTGTGAACTGCAGCCGTGGTGCCAGAGCTGGATGCTTTGGTCCAGTGTCTGGCTTGGGTGTGTTGTGTGCAGCTAAGGGGGGCAAAGTTCACTATTGCAGGTATTCATGTGGCCCTTTCCAGGAGACGGGAGGTTTGTTTCTTTCTGCTCTGGCCAAGTGGTGGGATGATGTGCTCCTTGGATGCAGAGGGCAGTGGGGCCGTGGATTTCTGGCTCCTGAGAGTAACCCCCAGGCTTGATAGTCCTGCTGCCTTGGCATTAGAAAGTACCCTGCATTTCTGTGGCTTCAGCCTCTCTGTTCTGCTGCACCAAGTTCCCATCTGTGGGTATGTGTTTGAGACTAGAAAGTGTGGCAGTAGCCCTGAGAGATCTTTACCCCAAACCTAGCCAGTCCCCTAGGTGACAGTTGCCAGGATGCCCTGGCTTCATCTCATGTGCTTCTAGCCTGGGGACTTCTTCGGAGAGTAGAGGAGCTGGGAGGGATAGGGTGGAAGGATTTAATGAAGAAGGCATGGGGAGCGTAGCAAACTCCTTTCTCGTGAAACCGGTGAAGCAGTAGCTGGGAGCATGAAGGCAATGCCGGGCTGTGATCTCAGGGAATGCCCAGAAGGAGTGCTGAGGTATGTGGATTAGTCAGAAAAGATGGTAGAGGATGAAGGAGGATTCGGCAGCTCTGACTGTAAAGGCAGATTTGGAAGAAGGAGGTGGGGGGATTGCAGGTGGGACATGAAAACAGGAGCTTGGAAAGATGGGATAAATGAAGCCAGTGGGGAAATTTGCCGTTCTGTACCTGGATCAGAAAGATGCAAGCATGATTCAAAGACATTTAGACAAGAAGGCACAAGTCTATGTTTGAAGAGAGCGGGATCATCTTCACTGTGACTGTCTTTGTGGTGGAGGGGTGCAGAGGCACAGCCAAATCCCCCCTGACAGCTTGGAGGAAGCGCAGTGTTATGTGGAGGAGTATTGCTTGGCAGGCAGTTGTTGACAGTAGGTTCTGGCCCCATGTTTGGTTAACAAGGCTGCGGTCCATGTGCGCACCTGGCATTGTAAGTGGTAGTGGGAGAGCTTTGTGAATGCCATGTAAATGCCACTGAAGGAATTGGCAAAATCATCTGAGTGCCTGTGGGGGATGTTGTGTAGAGATGGAAGCTGCGGGGCCAGGCTGGGACAGGGCATGTAGCTGATAGCGAGCAGCAGGGCTGGGGGCTGCATGGCAAGCAGGGCTAAGGCTCTGTGGTGTCACCAGCAAAGGCCCCCATGCACCCATCAGCAACTGGGCCCAGTGCTGCTGCACAGAGGGGAAGAGCCTGGAGCAGATCCAGCAGCCAGACCCGAGTTCAGTGCTCAGGTCTCCTCTCCGCCTGGGCAGTAGTTGCACGCCTCTCCTCCTCGTTGGTGCAGCACTGAGCATGAAGGAGATGAAGCAAGGGAAAGATGAGGCATGTGTCTGAGAGGGAGATGAGAGATGCTGCTGAGAAACACAACTGAGCTCTCTTCCTCTTTGTGTGCTGGCAGATACTCGGTAAGGTGGGGGCAGAAGGGCTGGGCTGCAGTCCAGAAACACTTGCACACATCCCTGGGAGGAGAAGGTGAAGTGCTGCAGGAAGCTGTGCTCTTGTCTGCACAGGTGATCCAGAGCTGCTGTATCGCAGGGGTGAAATAGCAAAGCCATGCCTCCCCCAGCCAGCTGGACCCTGTCCCAGAGCCCAGGAGGAGATAAGGAAGCCCTGGCAGGCAGCCTTTAAAGCCCCCACTGGGGAATAGGAGTGTCACCAGCAGCTGGAGGCTAGACTGGTAGGTTCTGCTGTTTACCTGAGGCTGAGGAGAAGCAGAAGGTGCCATGTGGAGGCCAGTTGTTGCCTACCCCAGAAGATCAGTGTAGGAGAGTGGGGGAAGGCAGTGGGGCATGAGAGGAAAGCACTGATAAGTGGAGGCAGAGGGAGTGCCAAGGCCCAGAAAATTGCTGGGGAGAACATACTTCCCTTGAGCGGAGAAGGGGTGCCAAGAGTCTGGCAGGACCCTGCCCACGGGAGCACTGTCTCCTGCAGGTGCCCCAATTAGTGCCTCTGGTGACTTTGTGCCCATAGGCTTCTTGGAGGGAGGTGGCATGGTGGAGGCAGGTGTGTGGGCTACAGGGACTGCTGTTGGGCTCAAAGAGAGCAGTACATGGTTCTTCTCCCTTCTGTGGTGGTGCTGGATGCGTTCTTGTGAGCTGCCATTCCTTCCATGCCAAGGCTGGTGCAGGACTTTACGCCAAGTGCTCAGCTCTTGCTCCACTGGGCTCCTCTTTTCCTCTGCTAGGAGTCCAACTCCTGGAGCAGGCCTGCTGGCAGGACTTGGTCGCTAGCGAGTCAGGAACAGGCTGAACTAGCACATGGGTGGCTGAGCACAGGCCCTGGGCAACACCAAAACACCAGCTGGCCCTTTGGGGAAGCCGGTGGCCTCCCCAGCCCTGCCCCATGTGAGGTGGTCCTAGTGGGTCTACAGCAGCTGTATTCCCCACAGTGGAGTCAGGAGAGAGGGAAGGGAAGAATCACCACATGAAGGGTTAATAGTCTCTCCAGCTTGTTGCTCTCAGCCCAGGCCCTGCTGCAGGAGCAGTGTGGAGCAGCCTGCTCCAGTTGGCATCTGTCCCAGAATGCTTTGGAAAAGCACTGGCCTCTGACCCCCAGTACAAACTGAGCCCAGCACGTGGGAGGGAGAAATTACTCCCAGACCTTCAGGCTCCAGGCTTTACAAGCTGCCTGCAATAAAGCAGCCATTTTTTCCGACAGTTATTAAATCTCCCCTTTTAGCTCACTGCGAACCTCTGCCTGTTGCTCCCCTCCTCTGCCCCCAGCCCCACATCATGCTCCTGCTCAAGTCAGAAACACCTCTGAAGGTGAGGCTGGCCTGTTTGCTTCAAGTTGAAGGCTGGGGAGAGCTCCAGCCACTGGTCCGTGAGCAGTGTCCCTCACCCTGCAGCAGTGGGTCCTGTCCTGCTTTGCAGCTGTCCTTGCGTCTGTCTGCCTGCTTCCTGCACAAGCCAGTGTTGGCAGCAGCAGGCTCCCTGGGTGTCCTACTGCAGCAATCTCTGGGAGTATCCTGCACCTGCTCCCCCTTCTTGTGGGGTGTGGATCTGCACCTCCATTCTGAGCTCCTGCAGGGCTAGTGGGGCACTTCTGATGGAACACATTTCACTACTGTCTTAGTGTCCATGCTGGGGACCAGGAACTAAAGGGCAGAGGTTTCCTTCTCAGCCTTGCTGATGGCTGGGGCATCTTTGGGCAGGGCCTTGGTTTTTCTGTGTCTCGGTTCTGCTATCTTGAAATGGGAATAAGAGCGGGGTTTGTGCTTACCTGTCATCAGCTCCTTAGGTAACTTTTTCTGTCTGTGCTCCCTGCAGTGAGTGAGGGATTAATTGCCAGGGAAGCTGGCCAGTTTCTATGGGAGATCACTGTGTGGGAGGCTTCCTTCACCAGCTAGTGTTTGTGATGCCTGCTGCAGCTGGAGAGTGCCAAGTACTGCTTATTCACATATGATTTCAAGACCATCCAGTTGTGTGGAAACGACAAGTCGGCGTGGGGCAGTAAGCGCTGTCTGTCTGGTGCCATGCTGAGCATGCCAGGGTGTTGCGCTGCTGCAAAGGGCGTGGGGAGCGCGTGTTCGTGTTTGTACAGTGCTTTGGGAACAGAAAGCACTCGTTACGAGTGGCTACTGTGCCATGGGCACTGTGGGATCCAGATAAATAAAACGGGAGCTGGTATTTCAAAACAACCTTTTTCATGCTCCTCCCACGTCCTGTGCACATTCCTCTGGCGAAGGTGGGGAGCTGCCCACAGCATGCAGCACTAGCCCACAGCCCGAGAGCGGCTGCAGCAGCAGAGAATGCACCCCACAGCTCTCTTCCCAACAGATATAGGACACTTCAGATACTCTCCTTGCCTTGGCAATGCCGCCCAGCAGGCAGGTGGCACCTGTCTGGGCACCTGGATCACTGTCTCCTAACTCTTGAGGTGACTGGAGGAAACCAGTTCTGAGGGCAGCCCTGGACCCTTAGGCTTTCAGACCCAGTGGTTTGCCAGGAGCCTTAGCAGGAGTCTCACACTGCACTGGCACTGGCAGACCTGTGCTGTGCCTTGCTCTGTGCTGAGCCCCTGGTCTCAATGAGGCCGGGAAGCCATTTTCCTAAGCACATCTTGGGCTGGTCTAGGATTTACTCGACACACAAGAAAAAAGCACATTCATCTGAATCCCCTTCTCTCCCCTCTCCAAGGCTTGGTTTTGTTTTTAAATCTGTATGGCAGGCGACCAAACTGGCTGAGTCAGTCAGCTGGCTGGTCACCAGAAGTAAAAATGTGGTTTTGTCCCCTCCCTCATTCTCCCCTTTCCCCCCAGATTTTTTTTCTTCTTCACTTAGCGACAGTTTCATGTATTGACAACAAACCTCTTTCTGCCTCCTTCTCTCTTGGGGCTGGGACAAGTGGAAGCTGGCTTTTATTTTCAGAATCTGTCTAGGGGGAGAAGGTGCAGGATGAAGCCTGGCTTTGCCTTCTTGGTTCTGCCCACAGTGATGCTGCCTCAGAGGAGGGAGGGGTGCTCACTGCGCCCAGGCCTTTGCAGGCTGATGGTAGCATCTGCTCTCCTATAGGCAGTTAGATAGAGGGAAGAGAGGTGAAGTGTCTTGCCCAAGGCCATGCAGGCCAGGCCTGGGGGGAGGGGAACTGATAATCGAGTCCCCTTTGGCCACTGACATCCAGGAGCTGTGCCAGCAGTGGGCTGGCTTTCAGGGAGCAGGAAGAGATGAGAGATTCCTGAGTGCTTACCAATGCTCCTGGATGCCATGACGCAGATGAGGGTGGTTGAAATGCTCCCTGAAGTTGTCTCTTCCACTGAGATGACGGGAACCAGCAACAAGAAGATGGAAGCAGGAGTGTTTGGCTGTTCTGCTGGCAGTTTGAATGGGCAGCTGGCTGGGTTTCAGGCACGTCTTACTGTTGGGTTGATCACAATGCCTGTATCCTGAGGACAGGACCACAAGGGGTGGTCTTCTGCCCTGTGGCCTGTGGTTTGGCCATCAACATCTTTACTCCCTGTGCATCCAAATTCTGTAGCCCTACCTGTGGGCAGCCTTGTGACCGTACCCAGGGTGAGGGGAGATGGCGCAGGGGGCGAGGCAGGTGTGATGCAAGACTGCTTACTCTGCTCCTTGCTTGTGGCAAGCCTGTGTCCCAGTCTGAACTGTGTGATAGGTCGTGACAGGTTGTATGATCTCACTGTGTCCCAGCTGGTCACTGGGCACCAGAGCCTGTGGCACCTCACAGGAATAAAACTTACTGAGCTGTAACAAAAGAAGGCTCCTCCAAAAGAGGAGTTTTCAGATGCAAATTGGCCGGTTGGCTTCAGAGACAGATTTTCTTAATTTGTATGTTGATTTTTGCTGTTTCAAATGTATACATTGCAGCAAATGCTCCAGCTTGACTCTGGCTTCTGTGTGCTTCAGCAAGGGGGGCTGTATGAGGCTGCCTGCTGCGAGCCACGTGGGAAGCTGAGGATACCGCACTGGTCTGAACTAGTTTGCACTTCCTCTGTCATATATCACCACTCAATTGTGGGACATACTTCCAAGGCTTCAAAAGCAGGGAAGGGGAGAAACTGGTTTACTGGGTTTTATTTTAGCAGGAAAGGATGCAATGGGATAAGAAATGTTAAAAGGCAAAATAAATCCTCCACAATATTTTGCTCTGTTGAAATGAAGGGAACTGAAAGGTGCACAAAGAGGCTTGAGAGTACAGTGGGTAAAGGTACCCACAGGCTCCTGGTGAGGCTGAACCTCTTTGCTATGTGTCATATGGGGAATACAGGCGTGGGGGGAATGATAGCTATGTTACTGTCCAAGAGGTATGTCTGTGCACACATAGGTTTGCCCCCATCTCTTTGCTGATGGCTGGTGGCCCTGGCTGAACTGTACAGCTGGAGGCAGCCATGAAAGCGCTGCAGTGCGCAGGCGCCTGTGGGTCACACAGGAACTGTGGCAGCAGGACAGAACAGGTGAGGAAAAGTGAGAAGTGTTGCTGGGATCTGGTGTTTGTTGGCAGAGGTTCTGGGGCTGGAAATGAGTAGAGGGTAACAGATGCTGCACGTTTGCTGGGCAGTAAGGGGAGCTTTGAGGTCAGGAGGATGCTGGGGATGCATCTTGTGCATCCATTTGTGCCTAATCCTCAGCCTGTCATCACTTCTCTTTCCTTCCCCATCTCTTAAGAGCTTATGCCTCTAGGGTTGAGGAGATGTGGGAAGAGGAGAGCTCTGTAGCAATACCTGAGTGTGTCTCTGATGGAGTAACTGTGCCTGACAGAGCCACCCTTTTTCCTTAAATTTGTAGTAATTCACTCAGCAAACGTCCAGGACAGAAGAAGAGCAAGAATGATTTGGAAGGGAACATAGTGGCCTGTGGTTTGCTGGCACTTGTGGCCAGGTGCTGAAGTGGATACCCTTATTTTCTACCATGTAGAGTGCACTGGGGGCCTGGGCTGGTACAGGAACTTTTTGTGTGCAGTGCTTTTGGAAATTGTCTATGTTAGGAATGCTTACTTGATCCTGGTACTTAACCTGTTTGCTTTTGGTTGTGCTGGAGAGAAGGAAACAAGACTTGTCAGTTCCATTTTGTCCTGGTTGGTGTAATTTCCAACCCTTTTCTGGTTGGATTGCAAACCTCTGGGAATCTTGAAATCCCATTGCTCTTTCTGACAGAAAGGGATGGGGAAAATAATCCTGAAATGGATCTGCTTTTAAATCCTATCCACCTCATGATCTGAAACCTCTAATGAACTGCCTGGCCTTCAGCCCCCCATCTACACCCTCTCTGTGTTGTGCTCCTCAAAATGCAGGTGCTGCATTATAGCTGTTTGTGGTGTTCCTCCACCCAACAACATGGTTTTTAAAGCTGGGGGAGTGGAGGAGGGAAGCAACCCTGAGGGACTACTTCACTTCCACACCTCTTACATTCTGTTCCCCAGGCAGGTGACTGAAGTTTGGCACAGTCTGTTTCTAACCTCATCATCAGAAAAGACGCTTGTAACGAGGTCTGACCCATGGGCAAACTTCTAAACAAACACAAACTCCTGCAGCAAATCAATACTTGGATCAATGGGGCTTTTTTCCTCTGTCAGAAATAGAGTATAGCTGTGTCGACTCAGTTTGCTGAGGCTGTTTCCCAGGACATCTCCCTGCCAAAGCCTGAAATGAAGAGCTGGAATTTCAAGCTATTCTCTATTTCCATTGTCACCCAAGTTGAAGGAGTACCTGCATTTTAGGCTTCATTGAAAGTCTTGCTTATAGTTCTTGGAGCTAGCTGGTTATCTCCAGTACATCAGAGGAGTGAAAGGCACTGGGCAGCTTGGTAAACTGTGAGCAAAACTGTGGTGGTGTATACTTTGTCTTCTGACCTTAATACCTGTCAGGTTCCCTTTTGAATGCACTCTGGAAAAAGGCAAATGACACTTCAGTAGTGCAGCAGTCCAGTACAGTGGACTCAGTCCCTTCTACTGGCCCACACCTGCAGGGACAGTCTTGTGAGAGTCCCCCACAGTGTTTCCCATCAGTGGGCTCTGTGCGTGTGTGCTGGACAAGGAGGTTTAGCACCACATGTGCTGCGTTGTGGCAGGTGTTCCCCATCACATCCCCGTGGGGGTTAGGGACTGGCAGAAATAGAGCACCCTGGGACAGCCCCATCCTGTACAGCCAGACACTTCTGTAGTTTTACTTGGTCTGAAAAGGAAAATAATTCTTGTGGAAGTAGTTAGAGATGAAAACCTAGCTGCTCTCTGATTCTGGGCTGTTGTCACTATGTGGAGGATGGACACTGCTTGTTCCCTCCCTGGGGACATGCATGCACATCACCCTGTGATGTGGTGTCAGCAGGGCCAGCAGCCAGGGCTGAGCTTCTTTTTGATGGTCCCCAGTGAATAACAGGTGTTTGAGTATGAGCTGTGTTTGGCACAGAGCAGGTGGACAGCACTGTGTCCTGAGGATGCTCAGGAGGATGGTCTGCTCCTGGACAATATGTCCAGATTGGGAGCCAACAGCTCATTCCTACTTTGTAGTTGACCATGAAGATGGTTGTTGTCTCCTGGGTTTGCCCATGTGGAGTGAGGCTAATGGGCTTGGCAGTAGGAAGGGTGAATCCGCTGATGTCTGTGATATTTGGAAAGAGCTATTAGAGACTCAGAGCCTACTCTGCTCCAAAGCTGTCATATCTGCAACCTTGCCCTGGCTTTCTCTGTGGAGTGTTTGAGGAAATCCTACAAGCCCCAGCTGGATGTGAGCAGGGTGGTGTGTCCTGGACCTCATGCAGATCAGGCTTTACTTGCTTTCGCAGTGAAGTTCTGGTGCCTGGAGGTGGGACTGATGAATTTGCTGAGCCAAGCACTGAACGAGAGAACCAGCATCCTCCCTTCCCTGCTGTGCTGTAGGGTAGGCTCCCTGTCTGGATTATAGTGCCAGAGCCTGGGGACGGCGGGACTTCCCAGGACAGGACTTCCCTGATTCGTGTTGAGGCCAAGCAGGGCCAGGCTGCAGAAGGAGAGGTGCCTGGCTGTGTCCTGCAGCACTGCTGTCCTGCCAGAGAAGAAAGCACGGCAGGACTGCCATCACATCCCCCAGCAGAGAGGCCTCCACCTTGTCTCGCGCCCACGCACTGGTACAGACGCGCACACGCGGACAGAGGCAGGTTCGTACCGGCGTGAACACGCTCATGCGGATTCCCATGGATCTGTGGTTAAACAGGCACACCCACACCAGCATGGATGCAAACAGACCTCATGCTGGTGCGGGCCTGCTCACTGTCACAGAGGCAGACGCGTTCCTATGCATATGGCTCCGGGCTTGTGCCGGCACAGGCACAGGCATACAAGGCATACATGCGCTCACAGACACAGCCATGGCACTGGGCTATTTTTGGGAGCACTCCTAAGAATTGTGAGCGTGTTTCAGATGTTAGAGTCTTAGTTGGGGGAAAGCTAGAACAGATGGCTGGAGGGTTCAGAGCAGCAGCCCTGCTGAGAACAGATATTTATAGGCAGCTTTCACCCTTGTGTGGTCTCTGGAGCCATGGTTAAAGGGACAGTGTCTGGAGCAAACGTGGTGGAGCCAAGCAGTGACCTCTGAGGGTGTGCTGTCCTATCTGGTTTCTGTGAGCCAATTATCAGTGTAGTCTGGAAATCCCGTTTATACTCTACCGCTTTCTTAAGCACAGGGATGCAGCTTTCCCCAGACCATGGAGCCTGATTTCTATAAGCCTCAACGAAACTGGGCTGGTTGTGGTTATTATTTGCTGTCCAAGCTGGGGCAGTGGGTACTGCGGCTGCCCTGTGCTTGCGTGACCAGCAAAATGAGGACAAAGATTGTTTTGTCCCTCTTGCCCTCATTTTTTCTTTTTCTTTTCTATTTTTTTTTCCCCCTTTCTCTTTTAGCCAGAGGTTACCCAGATTCTTCCTTTTCCTTTCTGGAAGGAGATACTGTGTTTTCTTTCAGGCATGCAGTCTTGTAAAGAGATGCAGATTAAACCCTGCCCTGTCACAGCCGTCAGATGTTTTTACCCGCCCTCATCTTGGGCTCTCATGCTTGAGCATTTAGGGAAGAGCAGAATCCATCTGTGGGTTGTGCTGCTTTGTTGAACAGAGCTGGCCGCAAAGCGGGGACCACGGCAGTGGGGTGACAGCTCTATTTGCAGTCCTTTCTTCAAGAGCAGCCAGCCTCCTGTTCGGGGTCTGAAAGAGTGTTTTATTTAAATTGTCTGGCGTGTCTTGAAGTGGCATTCACGGAGCTGAATACCAGCAATGGGGGAGAGTGATCTGGGGGCAAGGAAGAAAGCCCTCAGGTGAGACGTGTAAAGAACTGACAGAGTAGCCATCTGAGACTTGCAGAGAAGAATGCACCACCTCTGAAAGCATGAACTGGGGTGCAAACCTGCAGAATTTTGTGAGTGTGCTCAAGCTGCTTGTCAGCCCAGCTCTGGCAAAATTAGGAAGCAGTGAGTGTGGGGCACTGGGAGACTGTATAAAAAAGAAATGGAGATGGGTACTGCTGGCAGAGTTGGTGCTGCCAGATCAGGGAACTGTGCTGGCCTGTATTTGTACTCCTGAAAATGGGAAGATTGGGTCTAGTCGTGAGATGGGGGAAGCAGCTGCAGCACTGAGTGGGAAAGGACACATCTCCCTCCCAGATAAGCAGTGGATCCTGTGGCGTTTGAGCTGTGGTGGTTGTGCACAGTGGCACGCACAGCATGCACCTGGGCTGCACCTTTCCTCTGTCAGGACCTAGACTAATCCAGATGTTTGGAGCTGCACTCTGCCTGCTGGCTTGTGCTCAGCATGGGGGTCCCAGAGAGGCAGTGCTGAGCAGTACAGAGCTGTTTCCCACTTGTCTTTGCACTGCTGTGCACCTGTGGACCAGCCGGAGCTGCTTGCGATGTTGGAGGTGGCTCATAAGTCAGGCTATTCGGCCAGTCAGGTTCTTGGCCAAGGGTTTTACGCAGATGCTCAGTGTATGACCCTCAATGAGCCGAGTTTGTTGTTGTGTACCCTGATCCCGTGCCCAAGGGGGCACGAGGCTCTGCTGGGAAGTCTGGGAGCATGACAGAGTGCTGGCCTTGCCTCAGCATGGGACTTCCCAGTGGTGCTGCCACTTCACTAGGGATCAGGTCTGTGCCTTGAGGGTGTGATTTCAGAGCATCCCCAAGTTTTATTTACATTGATGTGCTGGGCCTGGGAGATGCGAATCTCTAGAGAGTGGAAGTATGTAGGAGCTGCTTGCTCCCTTGCTTATTCCCCACACTTTCAGACTTGGAAAACAGTCACTGTTGTTGTGTGGCGTCCCTTCCCCCCTCCCTCCCCCCAGTTGTGTTCTCACTGCTCACCTGTGTGTCATATGGAGGAGTTCTCGGGTTTCCCAGAAGCTCTTGGTCACAGGTCAGTGCTTGCACTTACCACAGAAATGTGACTTTGGGGTGAGAAAGACCTAGTTTCTGCTGCTGCAGCCCCCCCCCAGCACATCCCGAAAGCACAGCTGATCCTGCTGGAGACCCAGGTGCGGTGCTAGCAGTGCTGGCAGCGCTCTGCAGCCAGCTTACAGTCTGGTTTGCTGCATGCTGGTGTCAGCTGGCAGCTTAGTGCTGGTGGCTGTCTGACTGCATTTTGTACCCAGACAAATTGGTAGGAGTGAAGTTGCGCTCAGCAGGGCCACCAGGCACGCTGGCATGGTGTTCCTGTGGCTGGGCTGGTCCTGTGTTCTTCCAGGGCCCACAGGAAAGGCCAGCAGCCACCGCTCTCCTCCTACCTGAGGAGGCAGAGAGAGAGCCTGGCAGTAAAAACGAACCCAGTTGGGTAACTGCCAGTCCTGGGATCTGCCCACACTTGCCTGGCCTCCCACAATGGCCCCATTGTTCCTGAGAGGGCAAGGAGGAGACTGCCTGCAGCTCCCTGGGCATTGTTAACTCTCTGCCTGCCAGGAGCAGGCTGTAGGGCAAGCATACATCATAGAATCACAGAATATTTGGAATTGGAAGGGATCACCAAGTTCAACTCTTAAGTTGGAGAATGGCCTGTACAGGGATCAGACCCACAGCCTTGGTGCTATTAGCACCATGTTCTAACCAACTGAGCTAGTCTCAGGTCTTTGGGGCAGGAGGTCCCATGTGCTGGTGGAGGAGCTCCCGCTGCCCTTGAGTGCAAGGAGGGGAGCTGCAGGAGAGCACCAGCCTGTCTCTGCCAGCTGCCTCCAAACCCGCAGCTTGCTGCTGTTTTGAGGACAACCAGCACGCGCCTGTGGTGAAGGCATACACTGGAGAGGCAGGGCCCTGCTGAGCCTTGATTTCCTCTGACAAGGCACAGGGAAGCTCTCTGCCTTCTTCCAGGCTTCTTTCTGCTGTGACCTTGCCTTGGGAACAGCCCTCGTTCAGCTCCAGCACAGTCGTCAGTGGCTAGGTTGCCCTGGCCCTGATGCGCATGCCAGAGCAGGACATGTCTTTAGGAATGGGACATTTGGGGTGTTGGGGGGCTAATTCCAGTGGCTGAGGTATCTGTGTGGAAGCTGTTTAAAGCAATTCCAGACTGATCAAAGTGCCTTCTTCCTTCCTGTCCCGTAATGTGATCTCAGGCCAATGAGCTGCTCGGGGTCTGCTGTGTCTTCTGGTTCTTGTTGTGGAGACACAGCCTTGGAGGGCACAGACATGCCTCCCTGTGGGTACAGGCTCAGAGCCAGAGAGCAGTGTCCATGTGCCAAAGAGGACAACAAGTACCCTGTTGCTGGCCAAAGGAACTGGACACCCATGTCCTGCTCTGCTTGCCAGCTCTGCACTGCCCCTCTTTTGACAGCAGTGATGCTTTCCCACAGCTTTCTGGTGTGTGTGCTTCCCTGTCAGCTGGGTTACAGGGCTCTTTCACCACCCCTGCTCTGCCACAGACTTTCTCTCCAGAATCGTGGGATGGGGGAGAGGAAGAGGTGTTTGTCCAGCATGCCAAGACTCTGTACAGGAAACTTTCTAGGTGTTGGTGTTCAGGGATATTGACCCTGGCATGTCTCATGCCAGCTCAGAGACTGGAGAATGACTTGATAATCCAGACAGCCAAGGACTTTGAAACCTAACAGATACCACATGAAAGTCACCAATTAGTTCTTCTGCACATCATGACACCATATCATAACCTTGTATCATAACCTAAACAGCTATCCTGCTTCCAAAAGATCTGTTATCTCCTCTTCTCCCACTCAGCAGCCTTTCCACACTTCTCCAGTTCTTTGTATCGTGGTCTCTGTTGATGCAGTAACTTTTCAATATGTTCAGTTTCTTAAATAAGGGCATAACTGGAGTTGACTGAGGAGGGCCAAGGGCTGAGTTGGGAGCACTTGTGATTGTACCCAGTGATTTTACCTAGTGCAAACCGTGCTTCAGAGCTTGATCTGGCTGAGTCTGGGCACCTGGGGTCTGGGCACCTGGGCTCTGGCCACAAAGACCACTGTAAATCCCAAAGCTTCCTGAGAGCCTTAGAAGCCCTTGCCCACTTGGCCAGTTGTAAGTTAACAAGACCTCTCTCTCCTGGTGGGTAAGAAGGGCTCTCTGGGAGCAGGCCCAGGAGAGGCTGCCTTTGGGCCCTCCTCCCCATCTGTAGGTGTACATCTGCTGCTACACAGGAGGCTTGTTGCCTGACTCAGAGGGCTGCAGTTAGTGAAACGGGGTGATTTCTGGCTCTTTCTGCCTATTTCCCATTGCGTGGTTGGAGGCCTGGGTCAGGGTTAGCACACTGTGTCTCTGGAGGAGCTTGATGAGTTGTGGGAGTGTTTGTGTAAGGGCAGAGTAGCCCCTGGGACTTGGAGCCAGGTCTGTGGGGAAGGCTGTGCTTCTTTGCATCCCTCAAGTGGCAGAAGCTGGGGAATTTCAGCTTTAGATGTGGTGGAGGCTTCTGGGGGTGAAGGTGAAGTGTGGTGAGGGGGTAGAGCACTGCTCTTTTGGGATGCACAATGGGGCAGCCTCTCTCCAGGTCAGTGCTAGCCCAGACTGATGGTAAAGCCAGATGGGGAGCAGTGGTTCCCTTCTCCTCAAGGTCTCTCCCTTCCTTTCTAGCCCAGCACTGGAGTGCCAGTACTGCCCACAGGCAGCTGCCATCACTCAGCAGCAAGATCTCTGCTGCCCATGCCAATCCACTCTGCACTGGGGAAGGTGAAAGGTTTCCCAGGGTGGAATTTCCTGCGAGGCAGTTGCATAGCTGCTTCCCCTCTGACCTTACACCCCATGTGCCTTAGTCACGATGGCATGCAAATACGAGGCAACGGGGTGGGGGCTGGAGGGAGCTGCTGGGAAAAGGAAGTGACCTCAGCTGGGGTTTAAATATAGAGCCCAGGCTCTGCTGCTGCCAGGCTTGGTATTCATAATCCTGGAGGAGTGCTTGGCAGTCCTCTGCATCTCTTCTGCAGTCCGGGCTGGCAGAGGGCAGTGTGGGGAGCAAGGTGTTGTGGCAACCAGCCTTGCTTCCACCTCTTCCCCACATTTCTCTGTCAGCTCCCTCTCCCCAAGTGTGCTGGGGTGCATGCGTGTGTGTGCTCAGTTGCACAGATGTGGTGCTGCAATCCAGGCAGTTTGCAGGCCTGCAGGTGCTCCAACCTCTTGTTTTTGTGCAGGTGTCCTTTGCATGTTGCATATAGTGCCAGGACTGGGTGGAGGAAAGGAGTCCAACTCTTCTCCAACTCTGTCATGAGCCTCCTCAAAGGCAAACCGGGTTGTTGCACTGCTGGCATGCACCATGTGGTGCAGCTGGGGTACATGGTGCTGAGAGGCGGTAGGGATGTCCCTGGCATGAGGGTTTCCTGCTGGGACCCTGTCTGCAAAGACTGTGCCCTTCTTCAGGCTGGAGAGTCACCTGAGCTTGCTTAAAGGCGAGCTAGTGTTTTGTGGAAATTTTCTGCAAGATGGCATGGGATGTCTAGCCCTCTCTTGCAGTGTGCAGTAGGCATCTCTGTGCTGCCTTTATCTGAGAAAGGTAGAGTAAGCATCTGCTGCAGGCACATGGTGCGTGGCTCTGCTCCCCAGTAGAACCCTCTGCACTCTGGCGGAGGCCCCGGTGTGAGGCTGGGGTGCCAAGGAAGCCTGGGGTGCGAGGCTGTCTCTGTGTTGGTGGGAGGTGCAGCAAGTTGGCCCATGCTCAGCCCTGGCCAGGCTGTGCATCCCTGGGTGACGATGACACCTAGTGGCCTCAGGCCCAGAGGTGGGGCACTGAGTGTGACACCCCAGAAAATCTCCTGGTGCTTCTGGACAGCAGGCATGAAGCTGGAACAGCCATGGGCAGTAGACCCCGGTACGTTCAGGAACCCTTGCGTCTCTGGCTTGTAGACAGTGGGCAGGGAAGGGACCCAGTGTGATGGCCCTGCTGACAATGGCTAGTCTGTCACAGAGCCCTGCAGAGAGACTTTCTGCTAAAAATAATAGCAGAAACTGTTGTGTTAAAGCTTGGAATCTCATTGTGAAGCTCTGGCATTGCTGGGTTCCAGTCCTGCACACTGCTCAAATCTCATGAACTTCTTTTGCTGTTGCCAAAGGATCCTAAAGCAGTTACTGAATCCTAAATGCAGCTGAAAGACTGTCCTGATAGGCTCAACCGCATCAGCCATTTACCTGACACGTGTGACCCTCAGCAAGACATGTCTCCCTTGTGATTCTTTTGGGAAATTTGTGGTTTCAAGGTCTCAGCTGTGAGCCCTGCTGCTCAGGAGCTGGTGTAGCAGAGAGCAGTGTGAGGCACAGCTCACCAGCAAGGCTTTTTAGCACTACCATCCAATCCCAGTAGCTTTAGTGCACAAACACAGTGGGAATGGCCTGAGGAGGTCTCTTCATCCCATGCAGCAACTGCCCAAGGAGGTCTGTGCTGTGGCCTTGTGTTGCAGCCTGTGGTGATATCTGCCAGAAGGGTTTTCACAGGGAAACTGCTCCCTTCACGTTCAGATGAGCTTGTCTTTGTGCATCCCAGCAGAGCTGAAGGCTGCATGGGGGTGTCCAGCTGTCACAGCAGCCCATGTTCCTGACCAGATTTCACATCCTGCAGGATGAGATCCTACCTCAGGGGAAATTGAAGCTCCCTGAGCAGCAGCAGTACCTTTGGAAGAGACTTCTGGCTTTGCTCCCTGACCTACTAGATGCTGTTCCCTGGCTGCAGGCTGCCAAGCTGCAGTGTGTAGGTGTCTGTGCTGCCCCGCATGTGGGCATCTGCAGCTTCCTGCACCTCCCTTGCTGACCTGTCCCCAGCAAGTCCCATGAGCCGGTGTATGAAATAATTCCTCCTTATCATCCCGGTAGAGCCTCATGCGACTGTCAAGTAATGTCTGGCACATGCAGGGTTTCTTTAGGGAGCATGCCATTTGGACTGGGAAGCTAGAAAGATCTGCAAATTTGGTGCTAGACCTGGAGACTCCCTGAGCACAGGACAGGAAGCCAGACTCTGGCTGGGGCTGCAGTAAGGAGGAGAGGAGTGGGAGAAGCTGTTTAACTGGGGATAAGGAAGGGCTAGGAAAAGATCTAACACCAGTGGGCTGAAGCTATGACAGGAGGAACATAGTAGGGTGCCAGACAGAAAGCAAATGGCATTCCCAATTCACCTCACTGTCTCCGAGCCTCAGTTTCCACCTGTGTTACATGGGATGTCTGTCCCTAGGTGGTAGGGAACATGAATCTGAGGTTTTGTCCTACTAAAGACCTTTGAGACTTGTGGCCAAGCAGCCCTACAGAAATGCATCATTCCTGAGACAGCTCCAAATGGTAGGAGATCAGCAGGGCCTGCCAAAATGACTCTGAAAACTGCTAGGATTCAACAGAACATTAGATTCTCTCTGCAGGTCTTTTATAGAACCCTCCCATACACCTGGCAAGGGTACCACCTTATCTGCCATTTAAAAGGGCATGAGAAGAATCCAAGAAATGAACAGAAGTGAAAATGGGCTTCTCCAGGCTATCAGTCTGATGTATAAGAGCAAGATAATTTCATGACACTTTGAAAACAGATGACCTTTGTTGGCAGAGCCTTGCCCAGTGGAACTCCTTGTCTTCCAATGTCACCAAGTCCAGCCGGCCAAAGCAAAGCTCAAATGAGAACACCTTTAGCGCTAGCAACCTGGGTTAAGGCTATTCTTATTGGGGATGAACACACTCAGGCAAGTGTTCTGTACTGGGCTCCAGGAGATGATCCTGCCGTCATTGGTCACTAAACAGTGTGATATCTTGGAGCTGTGCTGGTTGGGCTCGAGTGGGTCTCAGGCTCATCTGGCTGTTCAAGCCCATTGCTGGCTCTTTGCTGGAGCTGGCTGGCTGACAGCAGTGCTGTTTTGCTACTGGTTTTGAGGGTTTTGTTTCTCACTGGAACAGACTCAAAACCTATTGAATGGTCTTGTGAAAAGAATTGTTTTGGAACAACTATTTTTGCATGAAAAAGGTCAAGTTTCTGATTCTGGTCTTCTCTCAAAATCAGATATGATCCAAGGGTCTCAAACTTCAGAAATCTTGCTTCTAGAAAGTTTGTCGTAGCCTTTCCCTCCACAAAATACACTGACTTTACTGACACAGTATGGTATTTTTTTTAAGGTGTTCAACCCTTCTGCTCTTAACCCTGTGAGGACTGGTGTGGGTCTTGTGCCTGCTATCTCATCCAGACTTGGAGTCGTATTTCAGGAGGGGGCAGTGGGTCTTTGGGGTCTCTCCTGGTGTTCTCTGCCTAATGCCTTTCTTCAAGAAGCTCTTGAGCTTGCTTAGGACCCCTCGTTGCCAAAGCCAAGGTATTTGAAGTGAGTTTGTGGTGGTGTCCACAGGAGGTTTTGGACTGGACTTGTCAAGGACTGCAGCTTGTGGTTGGGTGTTTATCAGCATAGGTGATGTGCTTAGAGGGTGTTTGCAGTGGCAACCTGTTACTTCCTGGATGGGCTGGCAGAGAGGATTGGGCAACTTTCTGTGCATTGCATCACCTTGTCATGACCTGTCTTGTATTTTGGGTGTTGGTGAGCCGGGCACATTGGGTTGTTGGGCACGCACAGCTCAGGAGGCCTGGGTTCTGGTGTCTGCCCTGTACACATAACCTGGTAGTCATCTGGGTTTCACAAGAGCTCTTCCCAGCATCCAACAGGAGGGAGGTGTAGTGAAGAGCCTTCCTTTTTGACTCTGCTTTCCTGGCTTCCTCTCTCACCCTTTCTTCCAAGAGGGATAGCACGGCAGCAGTGCCAGCCAGCTCCCAGCTATGGAAGCTGCAGTGCTGGCAGCAGGCTCAGGCTCTGCATTCTTTGAGGCAGTGTTGGTAATCTGTGTTATCAGAGGGAGCAGGAGCACGATTCACCAGAAAGTCCTCTGGGAAGGCAGTGGGGTTTCAGGTTTCTTGAACTATCAGCTAGCAGTTCCCGGACTGTGAATATTGCAGCTCAGTCTCTTCTGCTTGGAGCTTCCTCCTGCTCTCCCTCTGCTGCCGTTCAGACCGTACTGAAGGAGCCTTACTGAAAGCAGTTTTTGTTGTTTTGGTTCGAGGTTTCTTGTCTGCTAAGGTCCCAGTCTTTGATTTAAAGCTGTGGCTTTTCAGATGTACCAGGCACAAACAAATCTCTGCATTTAGATGTATCCCTTCATTCAACAGATATTTATTGTGCATTGTAAGCCTCCGCCCCTGCATGAGGTAGGCTGGGTTATCCCCCCATGTAATGATGGGGCAATCAAGGCACCCAGAAAGAGGACATCTTGCTCAGGGTCATGAATGGAATTGGTGGCAGCTGGGAGCAGAAGCCAAGAGTCTCAGCTCCTTGCTTTAACCACTGGGAATCAAGTTTGCTATTGTCTTTAAAACTGCTGGGCTGGAGTGGGTGTGTTGCTAAATTGCAGAGGAAGACAGATTTCTGTGCAATCTTCTTTTTGTCATGTTCTTTTCAAGATGTTTTGGATTGTTTGTTTCCTGGTGTCAGTGTATCTACTTTCTAAGTAATTATCTTCTGTGGCCCAGATGTGTGTCATGCCTGCTGAAATCTAGTTTAAATCTAGGGGTGTGTGGAAGGAGCTTACAGCAATCAAGATGCCTATCGTCATGCTGCAGTCAGACAGATGAGAGGCCAGGGTGGATCCCCACTATGCATCTGCAACAGGATCCAACTGTAGCTACTCCCAAAAGCAGAGCAGAATCTGCAGGCAGCTACTTCTGGCATTTGTTGCGTTAGGAATTATGAGGAGAGTGTGGTCCCTTTGAGTGGAGACTAGAAGAGAAGGGCTTTCCAAGGTTTAGCCAGGGCCCTCTATCAGCCCAGTGTGGCTTTCCATCCTGCCTCAGGCAAGATTTTGAATGGCTTTCCTGGAGCACCAGCCTAGTCCAAACTGAAGGAAGAAGATAAATGTCCCAAAAATATAATGTTCTGGAGTGACTTCACAGCCAGTGAGGCTCATCCATGCTGCAGGCAGCACCTGAAGGTTTCATCCTGGCAGCTGCCAGGTCCTCCGTGATGGAGATGCGTGTTCCCTGAGAACCAGAGGGACAGGGGGTGCATCTCTGGACTCTGCAGGCCTGGGCTTTGCAGGGCCCTGGCCTTCTTTCTCTCTGCTCATGCTGTGCTGTACTAGGGTTGTGCTGCAGTGCTGCTGAGCACTCACATTTTCGGTGAAGCACTTTGGGATCTGTTTCAAACACGATATTGTGCCCGAGCAGATTTGCCATAGGCATATCTGGATCTCCCAGCCTACCGTCAATAAAGGAGAACTTCTTCAGTGGGTGTAGTGGCACCGTTGTCAGTGGGTTTGTGACCCTCAGGACTGCGGTGCAGCATGTTGCAGGGATTTTGAGTGCGGCACAGGGGGGAGGCTCTGGGCCACCAGTAGCAGGAGCTTGCTGCAGGGCTTGCTTTCTGGAATGCTGTCTGGCAGCAGCCTCTTCCAGCGGGGCTGAAGGCTCCCTGCGGCTGGCTGGCCAGCCAGCGGCTGCGGGCAGCGTGTGTGCTTAACGCTGCAGCTTGTGCCATATGGACCTTCTCCTCCTCCCCGCTTGCCCTCTCCATGTCTCCTTCTCTCCTCGGCTCCCCTCCCCCTGCGAGCGGTTTGACAGAGCAATTGGGCAGGCACTGGGACGGCAGCTCTGACATAAATCTCTCCTGGTGTGGAATGAGGGGTATAAATATCCAGAGAGTGATGTGATCTTTCCAGCTGCTATTAATAGGTCCCTAGAGAACAAGAGCGAGCGAGTGAGACTGGCTGACACTTAAAGGGCTAGCAACTCCCTTATGTGCTGTGAAAATTAATCAGTGCTGTGGCTCACCATCTTCCTCCAGGCTAGAGCAGAGCCCTTGCCGAGGTGCGTGGGGAGGAGGCGGAGGAAGAGGAGGAGGGAGTGACTCGCTAGTTAGGAAGTGGTGATAGGCCAAGCTGTGCACGAAGGATCCCACTAACTAAGGAGGAATGCCTGGGCGGGCTGTGCCCCAGCGCTGTTTGCTGTTTGTGCAACGTGCCAGCAGCCCCCGGCTCAGCTCACAGGGAGGCAGGTGCTGAGAAGACCCTTTTTCAGGCAGAGAACTTGCTGGTGGTGGATGGCAAGCTGCAGCCTGCGCCGTGTGGCGATCGCAGTCTTTCAGGGATTACGGGTTTGCCAAGTGTGCTTCGCTCTTTGCTTGCATTGCAAGGGTGCGGTGGTTTGCCCTGGCAGAGTGAGCACTTGGCTTTTGCTGATGGTGTCTGCAGGCTTGCCTTCGGCAAGCCAGGAGCAGCATGCTGAGCTCTCGCGGTGCTATTTAGAGATCTGGGGTTTGGTCCTGAGCCGGTGCTTCCTGTCCCTGGCTGGCAGAAGAAATCTGTGCACAGCATCTGGCCTGCATGGTCCAGATGGGAGGAGCAGACCCTGGGCCCGGTAACCCCCCTTCCCGTGTGCTGGGAAATTTCTCTGCCTGTGCACGGGAAAGGCTCTTGAGTGCATTGTGGGGGTGTCATGCAAAGCATATAGCGGATGTGAGCAAACAGAGAGCAAATACCTCAGCTTCCATGAACATGTGGTTTACTCTCCCTCCCTCCTAGTTCCCAAGAAGTAAAAAAGACTGTGACAGGGTTAAGATTAGGGTGCAGTTACCAGGGTTATGTGTTAAAGGGGTTGGTAGTGGCCTTCCAGAATACATGATGTGATGTGGAGCCACATCCTAGTCATCTCTAATGCCTGTGCAGAGCTCCAAGGGGAATATTCTTAGTGCAAGCCCAAGAGACTCTGCCAAGGCAGCTAGATCCTGCAAAGAGGGATATTGCAGCGTTGCTTATCTACATGCATGTCCCCCAGCCCAGAAGCTTCCATGGTCTGCCCTAACCTCCTCTTCTCTGCCAGGCTCTGCTTCAGCCTGCGGGGCTGTTCAGAAAGCTGGTCTGGGTCTGGAGCAGGAGAGCCTCACCCCGCTATCCCAGCAGGCCTGTGGCACATTGTATCATCCTTCTGGGCTGGAAGTTCCCGCTGAAGTGGACGTTCCCTCACCCAGGGCCTTGGAGAAGGAGCTGGAATGGTCCCTCAGGCCCCTGGGAGAGGCAAGGATACCTCTTGTATGATGAGTGCCTGCACACCCTGTCTCTGCCCTTGCCTTGCAGCCCACTGCCACCTTCTCAGTTGCCTTAACCTCCTTTGTCCCCTGCTCCATCCCCGTTTTCTTTTTATAGGCTTGTGTGAAGACCATTTTCTGTCTGCTCTGTTGTGTCCTTTGTGTTTTGCAAGGCAGAGGAAATTTATTTAGCAGCAGAAGGGGTCCGTGAAACCAGTAGGGTACTAGATTTCTGTTCAGGGTCACAAAGTTGTCTGAGCTCTCGGAACATCTGCAAAATAGCTCTGAGGATCCTTCACTCACTGAAGGGGCAGGTTGGCATGGAGCACCCATTTTTCATCGTGGCCTTGGAAATGAGGGCTCTTGTGTCTATGCCTGTGCCTTGAAATGCTGGCAAGTTTGCCATGCTTGATGGGAGTTTACAGCTAGTCAGCATGTCACTAACTGTGAAGCAGAATCCATTGCTCAAAGGGGCTGGTGCTCATTCCTGGCATGAGAAGCTGTGGATTGTGCCTTGCCATGGTCTTTGTCTGGCCCTGCAACCAAGCAGCAGCCCCAGGGCCCTGATCCTGGGCTGTGCCCCCAGCAGCTGCACCTGTGTGAGGGGCGCCGTGGTGACTCCCTGCCCTTTTCTCTTGCAGGTTTCTGACCGAAGGGCCTGGGAGCTCCCTCCACTGGTACTGTGGGAAGCTTTAGCCAAGCCAATGCACCCTGACAACAAACTGCCCAGCCATGGCAAGGCAGGCAGCAGCGGTGCCCTGGCCCAGCACCACAATGTGAGCCAAGCACCCACGTGTAACCTGGGCTCGAAGGGTGTGGGGGCAGGCAGCCATGGCAGCAAGGCCACTCAGATCTCCCCTGGCAACTCTGGACTGAAAAACAGCCAGAACACTGTCCCAAACTTCAGCTCCTTGAAGGGCAAGGTGAAACGGGAACGAAGCATCTCAGTGGACTCTGGAGAACAGCGAGAAGTCAGCACCCCATCACAGGACGCAGAATCAAAAGGTAACACTCTCCTAAACCTTGCCTCAGCATGTCGTCCCCTCAGTTGCTCCAAGCATCCTGGCAGGACTTGGGATGGGAGCAGCTGTGAGCATCTTGAGTTTCTGTGCTGTCTTCTGTCCAGGCTTGTCCTGGCTGCCTGTGCGACTTTGCATCACTGCCTGTCACATTTGCAGTTTTGGGACCAGAGTAGCTGAATTAGCTTTGCATTTCACTCCCTAAACTCTTTGTTATGCCCAGAATCTTGGAGTGATTTTCATGGGCTATTGAGGCCATCTAAGCAACAGTGTGGTTCACTGAAACTGCCCTTGCTTTGCAATGTGCAGACGTTCAGCATGAGACCGAGTTGAGTTGTTTTCTGTCTCCTTGCTGTTGGCAGAGAACTGCCTTTGTGGTGTTCTTGCAGCTGCCCAACAACTCAGTCATGGTTAGCAAGGAGGTGCTGCGAGGGTCACTGTCTGAACAGTCCTGTGGTTTTGTCAGCGATGGATGACTCTTGTGTTACAGCATGTGGCTTCTGGAAAAGGGCTGAGTCAGTTCTAAACCCTTTGGCTTTCCTGTCCTTGCCAGCCTTCCCCATAGCCTCTTGCATTCCACTGAGCTCTGTGCTCAGTGGCTCCATGGGATGCTTGAGCATCTCATGAGTAGTAGGAGGAGAAATCCCTGTGGTGCCCTTGGTTCCGACTGAGACTCTAACCCGGTCCCCAGATGCAGAGCTGCTGTTCTGGCTTGTGTCCCTAAGCATTTGCTTTCACAGCCAAAGCCGTGTTGCCCGACTGGCTTAGGCCAGAGCCATGCCTTGGTAGAACAAGTAGACTGTACCTGGGGTTGCAGGGGTAACTGTACACCACTGATCAAAAGCATTTGTAGCTTTATCCAAGAACTGTCTTGTAGCCCACACTTCCACAAGAAAATTATTAAAATGGCTTGGTCAGAAATGCTCGAATCTCCTATGTTCCTAATGCATTGATAGATCATGTGAATATGGCCTGGAAACCACTAGATGATGTAAAAAAAGGAGGCCAGAAAATGTTGTATTAGTTAAAGCACAGGACTGGAAGTTATCCATCCTGTCTCTGGTTGTAGTCCCCGAGTCTCTGAGTGCCCTTAAGGCAAGCCACTTCCTCTCTGAGCTGCATCAGTCCCATCTGAGAAGTGGAGAGAGCACATGAGTTTACAGAGGGCATCAAGCCCCTGTCCGATTCATATCAGCAAAGGGCAGAGTCTGTCTCTTGTTCCCACAAAGGATGTGAATGCACTACTATTCCATTCTATATTAAGTTTTTGATTGCTAAATGAGACCCTTTAAATTTATGGTTAATGCCCAAAGCTCTCCTGTTTGGAACAGCAGGTGGACACGTCCTGTGTTTGCAGACTCCTTTCAGGCAGTAAGAAATACATCTCATTCTGAAACTCTGGCTCTCACACTAGAGTCCCACTAGATCTGGCTGCAAAGACAAGGAGCCCAGACTGAACAGATGCTTCAGGTTCTTAAGCAGCACTGGGCAGATGTTGGTGTAAGGCTTCTTGCCCAGTGCATCCCTGTTGGGTCAGCACTGCCAGCATGCCGCTGGGCAGGACCCCAGTCTTCCCAGTCCCTGCCATGTCTCCTCAGCACCCTTGGTGGCTCTGTCACTTTGCAGGTGAGGTGGCTCCCCGTAGCAAGCGACGGTGCGTGCTGGAAAGGAAACAGCCATACAGCGGCGATGAGTGGTGCTCTGGGCCGGACAGCGAAGAAGACGACAAGCCCATCAGCAGTGCACACAGTGAGTGACTGCCTCCTTGCCAGCTCACAAATTTGAATAAAGGCAGGTCCTTCCTGCAGCTCAGCAGGGCCGATGACACTGGCACCTTTTTGCCTGTGTGTGCTCACTTAGCCAAGTGTGTGGTGAGGGGGGACCATTGCAGTTGGTGCTTGTGCTGTGAGAATGTTTGCCATGTAGTGAGATGTGGGACCTCACTTGGTGAAGATGCTACTGGAGGAAAAGGCATTGAGGTTGAATGTTCCTGTTGTATGTTGCTCTGGCCACACTAACAGTAGAATTGCCATCTTGAAAGTCTTCCCAGCTTAACTCTGGTCAGGCATGCCCACTCTGGTCAGAGTGGCAGCCAGACTGTGACATGCATTGCCCTTGTTGGAGCAGCTAAGTCTGTGCCAGGCCATCTACCTGGCTCTCCACAGATATGTTGTAAAGGCCGCTGAGTCTGAAGAGGCTCTTGGGGTCTTGACAGCGGTTCAGGCAGGGCTGAGCTGGCCAAGGTGTGCACTGCTTGGGGCAATGATCTGTAGGTCTCTCCTGTTTTCCAAAAGCATGGATGTTCTTTGACATTTTGTATCTACAATTCAGTTTACTTCCTCCTGTGGGGCCTCAGGAGATGCCCATGTCCTCTGATGGAGAACATTAATGTGTAGAAAAGAAAGGAGAGCTGCCAGCACACTGTCACCATCCTCTCCATAATGTTCCCTTGTGCTTCTCAGCACAACTCACAGCCCGTGTGGGAAGGGATAGTTGCACTTCCCTTGTCACAGGCTGCTCCCAGGTCTGCGTGATGGGAGTGAGCCACGGTGGGGCTGCCAGGGGGCAGGGGCTGGAAGTGTCCCCGCACCAGGTCCCCAGCGACGTCTCCTGTGTAGATGCTGCAGTGGCAGGGTCGGGCTGCAGGACTGGCTGCGGTGGGGAGAGGCAGCTGGAGGGGAGCAGGGAGCCAGTTGCGTTGAGGGGCGAAAGGAGAGGAAGGCAGGGCATGCCCCTGGTAATTGCAGTGCTTATTAATATGAATTGCGGGTCTCGTGCGATAGCGGCTGGCGGTGGACGGGCACCCCGCGCCGGGCGGGCCGAGGCCGCCCCCTGCCGGCGGCTCGTCCCGGCGCTCCCGCGCTTTCCTCTGCTCCCGCAGGCTGTAATGTAGCAGATCCTGCGATGTCCACGGCCCCACAGCTTGGCCCAGGGTCCAACCCGCTCCCGAACCTGAGCGAGAGCAGCGCTTCCGGCGTGCCCCATGGTGCTGCCCCCGGCTTGCGGTCAGAGGCTGTGGGAGGCGGAGGCAGCGGAGCAGGGAAGCAGCCATCACAGTTCGTTTACGTCTTTACAACGCACCTTGCGAACACGTAAGCTGTAAACCCTACCCGTCCCGGCAGGCCTTGTCACACCTGTCTGCTGCACACAGCAGTGGAGCGCAGAAAAGCTGGAGAGACCTGTGTCTCTCTGGTTGCACAGAGTGGGAACCCCCTGGGGTTCGTGAGGTTTACTGGCAGCCACTGCGGGTGGGCAAACTTGGACTTAAATGCCCACCTCCTCCCAGCACTGCACTCTGCTGTAGAGCACATCTAGTCAGCATCCAACAAATGATTCACCCAAAGCAGTGCAGGCTGCTGGGCTGATTCAGAAGTATCTAAGGGGTGGGTGTCTCTGGGAGTGCCATGTAACCCTTAGGTGTTCTCCATGCAATTCCTCCCTTCTGTCCTGCATTATCTCAGCCATGGGGTCATAGCAATTTACTTAGTTTAGTCTGTTTAGCTTAGTCTGTTTAGTTTTAGAGCTCTGCTGTACCACAGGTCTGGTGTGGAAGATCCCAGAGCATCTAGGTGACAGCCACCTTAGCGCAGTAGGCACAAGGCAAAGCCTGTCACAGGACATGGAAAGAGGGAAATTGCAGGGCAAGTGATCACCATTTGGAGATCCTCAGGGGGCATGTGCAGGACAGGTGGGAAGACTCTGAGAACATTCAGTCTTCTTGGTGACCTCCAGAGATTTCTCTCTTTCTGCAGGACTGAAGAGCAGAGGTGGTAGCTGGGGGTGGGTAGGATGGGGCACAATGCCTGTTCTCAAGTGATTTGTGCTCTCTCCCCAGAGCTGCAGAAGCTGTCCTGCAGGGCCGAGCTGACTCCATTCTGGCCTACCATCAGCAGAATGTCCCGCGGGCAAAGCTAGACCAGGTATACCAGCTATGAACCAAGTGCTCTGGTTGGCATGTGCTGCCAACTGCTACCCTTCTCCATCCCCTGGCTCAGTTGTGAAAGAAGGAGTTGCCAGAATGCCCTTTCAGTGGTGTGGGATGCTGCTTTGCTGCAGAAACTCTTTGGCACAAGCCCTTGCTGTTGTCATCTGTGAAAAGTTTGGGATGGTGCACGGCCTGTGGCCGCACGGCCTGTGGCCCCACAGCCACGTGGGCAGAGTACCTGCTTGTGCATTCCCAGGGCATGTAGTAGGGCCTACATCTTTCCTCTAAGGAATGAAGATGAACTGCCAGGAGGCAACCTTTTGGGATGGAGAGGTCTCCTGCAGGGTGCAGGGAAGAATACCTCTCTAGAGTTTTTAATTCTCAAGTTTCTTCTCCTTTTCTCTGCTAGGCACCTACTCCTAAAGTGCTGGGGGTTGCTGAGCCACTTCCGATTAACCCTTCTGCTGCCAACACTCCACAGTCCCAGCCACCAGCCCCTCAAGCGAGTCAGCCACAGCCGCAGCCTCCCCCACCGCAGCCTCCACCCCCCCCACCTCAGACCATCAGTCAAACACCTTTGCCTGCACCTCAGGAAGGGACAAGTGAAGATGTCCGGAGAGATCTGACTCCTAACTCTTTGGGAAACAACAGCAGCAGCAACCAGTCTGGAAACAACCACCCAAATACACCCACCGCATCTGCCAGCACCATGCAGCCTGGGCAAGTGGACTCCTCTGCCGCCTCCAGCTCCAGCCTTCTCGGAGAGGGTCCGGGCCCAGGGATGCCAGGGCAGGCAGGCCTGGGCCCCAGGAATGCCATGAACTCGGAAGGGCTCTCAAAGGAGCAGCTGGAGCACCGAGAGCGCTCTCTGCAGACCCTGCGGGACATTGAGCGTCTGCTGCTGCGCAGTGGGGAGGCTGAGCCCTTCCTCAAGTCCAGCCAAAATGCGGGTGAAGGTGGCACTGCCCCTCAGCCACAGGCTACCCCTGCCCAGCCCCCTGCACCCTCTGCCAGCATGAAGAAGTATGAAGAGCCTCTGCAGTCCATGATATCCCAGACTCAGAGCCTTGGTGGGCCCAGCCTAGAACATGAGGTGCCGCACCACCCTGGCACTGACATGGGGCAGCAGATGAACATGATGATGCAGCGGCTGAACCAGGACAGCCTGACACCGGAGCAAGTGGCCTGGAGGAAGCTGCAGGAAGAATACTATGAGGAAAAGCGACGGAAAGAAGAGCAGATCAGCATCCACAGCCGGCCCATGCAGGAGATCATGATCCCACAGTCAATGGGGAGCATGATGATGCGTGGGCCCCCACCACCCTACCATAGCAAGCCTGGGGAGCAGTGGCCGCCGGGGATGGGCAGCCAGCTGCGGGGACCCATAGATGTGCCGGACCCTATGCAGCTGCGGGGAGGGCCACCCTTTCCTGGGCCACGGTTTCCTGGGAATCAAATGCAGAGAGTCTCTGGCTTTGGAGGGATGCAGAACATGCCCTTGGATGCTCTTGGGCCCATGAATGCTATGCAGAGACCAGTCAGGCCTGGCATGGGATGGAGCGATGATATGTCTCCTATGGGAGGCCCTGGGAACTTTCCGCAGGGCACCCTGCCCTACCCATCAGGGCAAGGGGACCCAGAAAGGTTCATGAATCCCCGTGCCAGGGAGGAGATTCTGCGGCATCAGCTCATGGAAAAACGCCCAGTGGCAATGCAGAGGCCCCTGGGAATATCTGGCAACTCCATGAGCCAGAGCATGGAGATGGAGAGGATGATGCAGGCTCACAGGCAGATGGATCCATCCATGTTTGCTGGCCAGATAACGGGGGAGACCTTGAGCAGCGCTCCAATGGGAATGGATTTTGCAGGCACTCGGGGGATGCTGAGCCCCCCTATGAGTCAGGCAGGCCTTCGGGACATGGACGCACCTGTGGGCCCTGGCAACCTCAACATGAACATGAATGTCAACATGAACATGAACATGAACCTCAATGTCCAGATGACCCCACAGCAGCAGATGATGATGTCGCAAAAGATGAGGGGCCCCGAAATGTTGGCCCACCAGGGCATGAGCCCTGAGGAGCTGGCCAGGGCGAGGGCTCAGAATGGCAATGGTAGTGCAATGCTAACAGGGCCGCAGAAAATGATGATTCCCTCCCAGTTCCCCAACCAAGGACAGCAAGGCTTCTCGAGCGGGCAAGGACCTTACCCCAGCATGCCTCAGGAGATGGGCAGTGGCTCGGACATATTCAGCCCTGAGCAGGGCACCATGCCCGTTGGGAGCATCAGTGGCACCACCAGGCTCAGCCACATCCCTCTGCCTCCGGCTTCCAATCCCACTTCCACACCAGGGGGAAACCTAGCCAACATGCACCCAGCACCTTCCCGGGGGCTTGGCCGCCGGCCTTCTGACCTCACCATCAACATCAGCCAGATGAATTCCCCCAGCATGGGTCACCTCAAGTCTCCCACCCTTAGCCAGGTGCACTCACCACTGGTCACCTCCCCATCTGCCAACCTCAAGTCCCCACAGACACCCTCGCAGATGGTCAGCATGCCACCTTCAAACCAGTCAGGGCCCCTCAAGTCCCCCCAGGTGATGAGCTCCTCTCTCAATGTCCGGTCTCCAACCGGCTCACCAAGCCGTCTGAAGTCCCCTTCTATGGCTGTTCCTTCCCCTGGTTGGGTGCCATCTCCCAAAGCCACCATGCCCAGCCCAGGAGTCAACCAGAGCAAGCAGACTCTCAGCATGAACTCAACTGCTTCCATGGGAGCACTGGATCAGGGTATGCCAGGTGTCTTGCATGTGAGTGCATGTCTGTGCTTGGTGAGTGTGTGGACAGTGTTTCTCTCCAGCCTGTGAGCTCTCGCAGGAGTAAGAAGAAACACATGCCTGGGCGTAGCATCTCATGGAGCAAGTTTATTTCCCAGGAGTCCAAACAGGGCCTTTTCAGGTTGATGAGAGGGTGGGCAGAGCAGCTTTTACTGCTTACACTCTGTGATAAGGCAGCAAAAGCTGTGTCTGTGCTGGGCAGTCAGGAGCAGGTTGAAGTGGAAGTCTGTCACTGCTCTGAAGCAGGGTCTCTGCATGCTGGGCTGGGCCAGCTCTGTGTTTTACAAACTCCTTTGGTCACTGCTATCGGCAGGAGGGGACAGGGTTGCTCTCTGATGGTAAGTGTGTGGACAGTACTAAGCTGGTCTCTCTCTTGCTTGCAGGTTCTCTCCCTTCTGGGCCTCGGAGCAGCTCATCCGCACCAGCCAGTAACACCTCTAGCACCATAAATCCCAACATGCCTTTTACTTCCTCTCCAGATCCATCCCCCTCTCAGAACCCACTCTCACTGATGATGTCCCAGATGTCCAAGTATGCCATGCCCAGCTCCACACCACTTTACCACAATGCCATCAAAACCATCGCCACCTCTGATGACGAGCTGCTGCCGGACAGGCCTATGCTTCCTCCTGGAAGTATGTCAGGTACATACTACTGGAGCTGGGCTTGCAAGGGGTCACACCGTCTCATGGCTGCCAGTGGGTCTGAGGCAGCAGGTGGAGGAGGCATTAGAAACTCTCTTCTCCCCCTGTCTGCCATGTCAAATAGCTTAAATTCACCTTCACTGGTAACACTTTGTGCATTTTTCTGCCCTGTGCTGAGGCTGCCCATCAGCTTTTGGCTTAGGTGTGCTCTCTGGAAGTACATGAGCAAGTCTGGCTTGAGACATCCTTCTTCTGTGAGCTCTGGAATTTTTTAGACCTACCTTTTCCCCATGCAGAGGCATCGGCCCTGAATTTTCATGGCTCCTGGAGTTTTCTCAGGCTCAGGACTTGCAGACGGAGGTCTGCTGCTTAGAGCCCTTGTGTTTCTATGTAGCAGGACAGGCATGCTCTGAACAGGGCTTGCGAGTCTGGTGTTTTGAGTGGAGCCCAGATGCCTGCACAAAGCAACCTGTGTTATAGGTAGCATAGTTGTGATTTCAGTAAGCCAGATATGCTTCGCTAGCTGGTGGCACTGGTGAGGACAGCTAGGCAAATGAGTGGTTTTTGTCACTTGGTGACCAGCCCAAAGGGGAATTCCAGCGGGCTTTACCGCTTGATTGAGGGGTTTAAAGCTGTCTGATAAATATTTTTGGCAGTTTTCAAAATGAAAAATCAACTTTTTGACTCTTTCACTGCTAAGCAGTCACTTATGTTGACTACAGGCATGCAAATGCTTTGACTGCCTCCACAGGCTTGGATGGCTCTGCTGTTCTGATGGGCACAGGCCTCCCACCCGAACATCACCTGTGTTGGGTTGCCCACTCTTCTGCTTTTTTCCTCCTCACCGCCCAAGGTTGCATGGTCACTGGAGCTTGCTGGGTGGCGAACCCTGAAGCCCGCAGTGTTGAAGGGTCACTCCTCGGTGCCTTCCAGGTGGCTGGGAGCCCTGCTGGGATCCCTGCTGAGACTGTGGTGTAGTGCTGTCCCAACACACCAAGCTGGGACTCTAAAATCAGAGGGCTGTAAGGAACTACAAATCCAGCATGGGACTGGATGAAGCTGAAAGATCTCTCTGGTGCTTGTGGGCCTAGGGAGCTGGAGTCTGGGTGCTTTTTCCTGATATTGGTGCTTTGCAAGCCCATCTTGCAGCTCCGTACTAAGCATCACTCTCCATGCTCAGGGAATTCTGAGCAGGAGTGCTTGGCAGGCTTTCAGGATATGGATTTTGCAACCCTAAGAGATCTGAGAGGAGGGATAACTCTTCTCTCTTTTTCTTGTCTTTAGGTGTGACGGGGAATCAGCCAAATCAACTGCACTTGAACTCTGTGGGACCTGGATCCTCTCAGAGCCCCATGGGAATGAACTTGCCTGGTCAGCAGCCCCTCTCCCATGAACCTCCTCCCACTTCCATGATGTCCTCCCCAAACCCTCTGGGCTCCAACATTCCTATGCACCCGAGTGGGCCAGGGGCAGGCGTGCCCCCCCAGAACCCTATGATGATGCCCCCGGGTCCCCAGGACTCGTTGAACCAGCAGTGTGGCCCTGTGCCCAACAGTTCACAGATGATTCCTTCTAACCAGCTCGTGTTCCCCCGCATGCAGCAGCCCCACAACGCCATACCATCTCCTGCTGGAGGCATGCCCATGGCCCCCGGTGCAGGAGGTGGCCCTGGGATGCAGCAGCATTACCCACCAGGGATGCCCTTGCCACCTGAGGACCTTCCCTCCCAACAGCCTGGCCAGATGCCCCCTCAGCAGCACATGATGGGCAAGAACATCCCTCCTCGGATTGGCGAGCCCTACCCACCCGTGCTTCCTGGGGTGGCATCGGTGCTGAACGACCCCGAGCTCAGCGAGGTCATCCGCCCCACACCCACAGGGATCCCTGAGTTTGATCTGTCCAGGATCATCCCATCAGAGAAGCCAAGCAGCACCTTGCAGTATTTCCCCAAGAGCGACAGCCAGGCACCGAAATCTCAGCCTTCCAACCTTCACCTCATGAACCTGCAGAATATGATGGCTGAGCAGCCCCCAGTGCGGCCAGGTATGAATGCCCCTAGCCTCCCCGGGCAGCAGGGCGTGCAGAGGGGACTCAGCATGCCCATGTGCCATCCTGGACAAATGCCCATGCTGGGCAGGACAGGCATACCACCCCAGCAAGGCATGATGGGCAACAGCATGCACCAGGGCATGATGTCTCCGCAGCAGAGCCTGATGGCCCAGCAGAATTTCATGCTGATGCAGGCCAAGCAGAGGAGCATGTCTGTGTCGGGGGAGATGTATGCCCAGACAGGACATATGATGTCACCTCAGGGCTCTCTCATGGGGCCCCCGCCTCAGCAGAACCTCATGGTCACTCACCAGATGAGGCAGAGGAGTGTCTCCCTGGACAGCCAGATGAGTTACATCCCCGGGCCTGGGAACATGGCGAACTTGCCTTTCTAACCCCAGCTGGCTCTCAGGGCTGGGGAGGGGGCTGGGCTGCCTCTACAAACATTTTTAAACCTTTCTGCAGGGGAGGGTTGGGGGCCAATGCCAGTGGAGGACACCACGTGGAATGCTTTTCATATCGGATTCGCCTCTACACAGAAAACCATATGTGCAGTAAACTCGATGTGAATTGGGTTTCTTTTTCCTTTCTTTTTTGGGGAAGGGGAGGGTGGAGGGGCTGGGAGTGGGGCTGTTATTTGAATCCTGAGTGGAGACTAGGGACATCCAGACCCTGTGGCAGTTTGTAAAGTTTTCACTTACGGTTTTCCTCTGTCAAGTGTTTTTCTTTCCCTTTTTTCCCCTCTCTTTTTCCTTTTTCCTTTTTTCTTTTTTTTTTTTTTCCCCTTCCTTTTTAAGCAACCAAAATGTGCAAGAGGGTTTTTGGAACTAGCTGTAAATAGGTCGCTGGGAAAGGCAAAACTTGTGCTGGTTTTTAATTGTTCTGTATTTCTGTGTTTTAATAGAAGCCTCAAAACATGTTTTAAAAAACAGAAACAAAAAAACATGCTAAAGGCAACAGTGTACAAGGATTGAAGACTCTCCTTGGGGGGGAGGGAGGAGGATCCCCAGGGTGCACAGGATGTTGAGAGATCCCATTGTAGAGTGTCTGTGTCCGATCTGTATTGTTCACGCATCTGGATGGTTTGCATGTCCGGGGGGGTGGGGGATGTAGTGTCATGCATATCTCAGGCCCCTGTGGATGCTGTGCTGAGTACACAAACACAACCACCACCAAGAGCTGTGGCCCTGGTGAAATGCTGCTGGAGCAGTGCTCATCTGGCAGGGCAGAGGCCACAGCTTCATGGGATGCAGCTGTCGCTGCTCTGTGGAGAAGCTGCTGTGGCCAGAATGGGGAGCATGCTGGCCCTTCAGCTGGAGAAGTGGCGAGGATCTGGGCTTCGCAGATGATAACATGCTGGACCTGAAGGTCTTGACCAACCCTGTCACCTCTACTCCCTTCTCTTCCCTTCACACTGTGTCCCCTTGTAGCAGGATGTTATGGTGTGTAGGGATTGATGGGCTCCGAGGTGAGTGAGGTGGTGCATTTTGGTGTTTTCAGGAGAGGCTAGCTAGGAACGCTGCTGCAGACTTCCTACACCAGTCCATGAGCTATACATCACCATCCGCCACTGTCCTGTGCCCCTTCTGCTGTAAAATGCTCTCCCAGGTCTTCCTCATGCTAGTCGGTCCTTCTCCTCCAGACTTTCGCAGGCAGTCTTTGTTCCATCTCGCCCTGAGCTACTGGCAGCAGCCCTACCCTGTGGCACAGGAGAGGTCCAGCTGTTGAAGAGGACCTGTCCCTTTGTGCAATACTCCACCTTAGTGTAAGTCTTGTTTGGTGTCAGTGGCGTGGCCATTCTGTGCTTCAGACAGAAGAGGCTGAAGTTGCATTGCAATCCCTCATTCCCAAGCTGGCAGAAGGGTGCCATTTGGACAACTTTGGCTTTTCTGGATGCGCTCCATCCTCCCCATCCTGCACTCCGTAAGGTCTTCCTGCATGCGGTCCTGAAGGTCTTTCCTGTGTTTGTTCATGGAGGGGTGATGTGTGCACACTTCTGCATTCATGGCAGTGTCTCTGGACCTCTGCAGGGTCCCCATTCCAGCATCCAGCAGTGAACTTGGGGCACACAACTGCTGGGGGAACACCGCTTGGAGGATTATCTCTGCAGAGCCAGACTTACCACACTGTCTTGTAACAGAGCTCACCTTTCCCAGCTTGGTACTGCAGGGAGGAGAGGACTTTGGGAAGGGAGATTGTCAAGTAGAGAGTAAACAGCAACACTTTTCACCATCTTACAAGCTGTTTGGACAGGCTGGTGGGTGCTGAAACATCAGCCCAGCAGCTCTCTTGATCGAATCTGTGAGTAGATGAAGTCACAAAGTCCAGTTAGGAATACCTTGAAGCTTTGGGGCATTTTGTAGCTAGCAGTACTGGGTGAGAAGCATGGGTCTGGATTTGAGGAAGAATCTTGCTCTGGTCTCCTGCTTTGTAGGGGTTTGTTGTGTACGATGTGAGCAAGTAGCATTTTTTGAGGTGCTGAAACAGGCAGCAGTCATCCCTGCCTTTGCAGTTGGAGCAGAGGAATAATCTGCAGCTCAGGCTTTGGACCTGACATGTTAGCTGGTTGGATTCTCCATCCTTTCAGTGTGTGCACGTGGGAGGATGTGGCTCAAACAGATGTAGCTCTTTCTAAGCTTGACTTGTCTGAAAGGCTGTGGCTTCTCTTGGCTGCGCTTTGGGGTGTTGGCTGCTGGTAGTTTCTCATAAACATCCAAATACCAATTACAGCCTCAAAACTTGCTCATTATCCACTAGCTAGTCTTGGCTAATTTGAAGCCATAACATTTTCTATATGGAAGTTTTTTGTTTGTCTGTAGACAGCTGTTGTTTTAGCCCAGTTGAGATCTCCACGTGTTCGTGCCTTCCCTGTTGTCCCTTTTGCCCAGCCTGACACAGAAGTTGCTTGGGGCTTGCAGTCCTGTCTTTGTGGGCAGTGTGTTGTCCCTGCTCAGCCGGAGCCCCCCCGGCTGCACGGCCATGCAGGACTCAGGAGGCCGGTGCCGGCTTCTTGCAGGGACGGGGCAGTGCAGTGCTATTTCTGCCTGGCAACAGAAGGAACACCTGTCCTTCAGTGACAAATAAGAAGCAAAGCCTTTTGACTCAGCAGCCCGGGATACAAAAGGGAAAACCCAGTACTAGGTCAGAGCTGAGGATTCCAGAGCAGCAGTCAGTGCTCTTCTGCAAAATGGCACTGCCCTGGAGCCAGCCCTACCTCTACCACTGAGAGGGCTGAACAACGGGGAGAAGAAGTGCTGCCTAACACCCTTCTGCCCTGGGCATCACTCCCAACCATGTCTGTGAACAGCAGTGTGGCAGGAGTTCCTCTGGAGGCTCAGTGACAGACAGTCCTTGTTAGTCCTAGGCAAGGTTTGCCATCAGCTGGTTGCCTGCTGCCGTGACCTGTGTCTAGTCTTGTGTCTTGTAGTTTATTGCTCGGCTTCTCAGCTTGAGTTCTTTGTACTGACTCCACCTAATCACAGTAGGTTTGCCCATCTTTTAGCCATGACTTCGTCATGTTTTTCCAGCTCCAAAAAAGCATATGCTGGGAAACCGCATCTTTCAGTATGTTGGATAATCACGCACCTGGAATTAGCTTTCACGTTGAGGTAAAGGTGACTGACCTGTTCTCTGTCATCCCGTGGAGAAACTTCCCCAGTCATTTTGTACCATTATATAAATATATATATATAAATATAAATATATAAATACAATATGTGAAGACATCTTATTGGTTTTTATTTGAAACAATTTTTAGGCTTGTTTTTGGGTATCTGTGCTGCCTGTAATGTATTGACCTGTTTTATAGGTGCCTTTTTATTAAAAAGACAAATTTCAAAACCTGATCTTGTGCCTGTCTTTTTCCACATGGTTTTCCATGGGACTGCAGTGAGGACAGAGGGTGCAAGAGCTGCTGTGAGGGTTGCATGGGCATCAGGGGAGCCCCTTCTCTGCAGTGCTCCCAGGCACACGTTCATTCATGCGTTCCTGGCTTGTGCTCACGCGCGCACGCTCCAGTGCCTGCCACGGCCCTGTGATCATCGCGTGCGTGTAGCAGGATGCTTTGCTGAAACACCCCAGCTCTGTCTCTTGGGAGACTTGGTTGCCCTGTAGGAAATGCGGAGCAGTGTGCTGTTGTGAGTCTTTGTGTCCTGTCTTTGGGGTTGCCTTCAGCAGAGACCAAGGCTTTCTCTGGGTTGTCTGCTGGAGCCTTGTTTGCAGAGCATGGTCCAGGGCTGGGGGTGCAGAGTGTGTGCTGTGGACGTTGGTGAGATTGCCTTCCCACATGCCACTTCCCCATTCCCTGCAGGAGCCACCTTGGAACTCCCCTGGGCTCAGTGCCTCTTCCTGGCGGCCTGGGTGGGCATAGTCCATCTGCCTCACTTGGTAGCAGTGGAATAGGGGCTGAGCCGAGCTCCACAGGGGAGCCTGAAGGTCTGTGTGCCTGAGGGCTGTGGTATCTGGGGGTGGCTCTGGTGGCATGAGCGCTTAGCAGGGAAGCCCGCTCTGGCCTGTGTGACAGCCATGCAAACCTTGAGGAGACAGTGAGGGTTTCATTGAGTGAAAAGTCCAGCTTCCTCTGCGGTGAAAGAAAGTTCCTCTTGCTTTCTTGTCACCATTCAGCAGGTTGGCTGCAGGCAGCTGTGGGAGGAACAAGGGCTGCTCTTTGGGGAAGGATCTGCCAGCTCTGAGCCAAGCCATTCCCAGGCTGGCTGAGCCAAATGCGGGTGCAAGGGCAGCTTTCCACTCGGGTTAGCAGCTGCTGTAAAACTGGGGCAGCAGGTGCTCCAGTTGGTGGAAGAGGCTCTGGAAAGCAGAGAGCTAATGTAGGTCTGGACTGACTCTGAACGCAACAGTGAAGAGGAATCTGGACAAGGTGCTCCTCTGAGCCCTGTGGTCCCCATGTGAGAAGAGGAGCGCTTGTCAGAAAGGTGCCGTCTGCCCCCTCAGTGCTCTCTGATGGGTTTCCCTCTAGAAAGTGACATGACTGCAGACAACTGCTTACAAGCACTATCCATGAGAAGGTGTTTTATTCAACCGTTTACAGCTTACATAAAAAATTGCTAAAGGTTTGTACATACCAGTACTAAAAACTATAGTAACAGTAGATGTGTAATCAATCCATTCACTCATACTTTGTGTGCAGATTTTCTTTTTACTTTGTGACCACTGTAAGAATTTTACGCTCTGTTCATTTCTTCAGTAACAGTTTTATGTAGAAACACAGTTCCCATCAGAACCTGCTGGGGAGGTGTTTACAATGCATCTGCAATGAGTCTGCTTACTGGTACAACCATGGAGAACATGAGGACAGGCTAAAGAGAGCTGCTCTTCCTCTGCTGCATGTACAGGCTTGAACAATTACAATCACCATTACTTGCAGGTTTCATCTTTGAACATGCAGCACTGCAGGAAATGGTGGACTGCCTTATACTTGGTGAGTTTTCTCCTGAAGTCACAATGTGAGAATGAGCTATTGAGATCTCCACCTGAGCCAGACTGAGGTAACGTAACCACTTCCATAATGCCTGGTCTTTTTAGAAGGGCCTTTGGGTACAGTGAAGTTCAGCTGGGACTGAGCCCTTTGTTAGTGGGTTAAACTTCAGAATTCAGTTTAGCACAAAATTCCTGCTGTGGCAGGAGAACTGACATCGTTCTGACATTGCTTAAAATGTGAGGTGAAGGGTAGAGCAGATTTTAAAGTGTGCTTGTGGAGATGGTCATGCTCACGTGATGGTTGGGACATGTGGCTCTCGTTCAGTTCAGGCTAGAGCACTCTTTTGCAACAGAAATGTCACGGAGCAGCACTGTGGATTCGCTGCAATGTTATGCTGTGACAAGACCTCCTAGGCAGCAGCAGGCTGCCTGAGTCTGCTAAACGCTTCCCCACACACCATCTTGTGGTGCAAGAATTAATGATGGGGAAAGCTGCTGCTCTTATTTTGAATCAAATTATCAGCAAGCTGCCCTGATCTGAGCAGTTGCTGGATACTTGCAGTTCAGGGCAAGATCACCACCTAGGTTTGTTCTCTGTACATCTGGATGAACTTAATCTCTGAAAGCCCTGCTGATGCAGGTGGAGGAAAAATAATCAGAAAGCATAGTGCAAAGCAAAATGCTGCGTTTCCTCTCACCTCGCTAAAAAGAAAGAGAAATTATGCAAATGAGCTCTTTTCCTTACTTTGGGGCTGTGGGTCTCCTTGCTCTCAGAACCCACAAATTGCCATACAATGAGCTGAAAAAAAAGTTACACCTTCAGACTTACAAAGCTGTGTGGTTTCTTCTGTCCCCTGTGCATAGTCACAAGACAGAAGCCATCTCTTCAAATGGTGTTTTTCCTTAAAGGAAAACTTTTGCATAGTCAGGCATTCAGTTCAGCAGCCATCTTAACAGCAGTAAAACAGACAGAATGAGTGGGGAAAGATGCAACTGGTGTCAGGAAAGGAGTCTGTGACAGTCAAATCTTTCAGTCTGTGGGAGGACCTGCTGGTGTGAGCTGTGTCGGGCAGGTGAGTGTGTCGTGGCTGGCTGGGGGGATGTCACGCAGCAGGAGGACCGTGTTGCAGAGAGTGTTCAGCACTGTATGCCCATGCTATGCGATTGAGTTCTACAGGCCCCATCAGTCCTACCTGCATCTTTTTTTCCAGTTGCTGTGGCCAACGCATCCTCCTGCTTCCTTTGGGCATATCTGTACCAACCTGAGCTAGTGAAATGGAGACCAGCTTAGCTTAGTTGGCTGCACTTTTTTCCTTGCCCTTGGCACCCCAGTCTTGTGCCTGGCTTCATGCAGAGGATGCCTGCAGTCAGCATTTTGAGGGAGAGGTGGGAATGGCAGTTCAACCCCCTTGGGTTCATCCAGCCCCACAAGAGTAACCACTGGACAGCCAGCATTCACCAACAGCTGCTAGGCAGATCTCTATGAGAACCAGGCAGAGCCAGGCAATGTATCTGATGAGATTCGGGTTTTCAGTGGCTATTGGACCTGTTTCCTGAGGAGCAAAGAAAAGTGGTGGGGGTGCTTGTGAAACTTGTAACTGAGACCACAGCAAGTGTGCCACTGGGAAGGAAAGCCCTAGGCCAGTTCTGTTCTGGAGGCAGCCTTTCCCAGCTAGAAGGTGGAGATGGAGGTGGTGTTGTCAGAATCAATCCCGCTACCCTTCCTTGTCACCTCCAGGATCTCCTGCAGGGTCTCCTGGCTTATGCAGCCAAGCTCCTGCAGGATCCGGAAGAAGTCATTACGGAACTTGACTCCAATGAAGGCGTAGAGGATGGGGTTGAGGCAGCAGTGTGTGAAGCCAATGGCCTCTGTCACCATTATGGCTGTGTCCAGCTGGTCTTCCAGGAGGCAGTTCTTGGTGAAGGCTTCTAGCTTGGTAAGTGTGTTCAGGAAGATGACGATGTGGTATGGGCTCCAGCAGAGCAAGAAGATGCCTGTCACCAGGATGGCCACACGAACAGCTTTCTGCCTCTGCAGGCGCTGGGACTGACAGAGCACCCGGACGATGGCCATGTAGCAGTAACACATGACCAGCAGGGGCACAAAGAAGCCCACGGTGTGATAGAGGAAGCGAGTTGCCAGCCAGGCATTGTTGCCGTCGATCCCAACCTCTGGAAAATAGCAAATGCTGCGGTTGCTGTCATCTGTCCAGACTTCCATGAAGATGAGATCAGGTAAAGTCAGAAGCAGTGAGCAGAGCCAGACAGCCGTGCAGGTGAGATGGATGGAGCGAGCTCTGCGTTTGCGGTAGGTGTGGATTGCGTAGACAATGGCCAGGTAACGGTCCACCGCAATGCACCCCAGCAGCATGCTACTGCAGTAGAAATTGATCTTGTGGACAGCACTGAGTATCTTGCAGAGGAACTTCCCAAATACCCACCCAGCCAAGCTCTCTACCACGCTGAACGGGAAGGTGAGCAACAGTGCCAGGTTGGCCAGGGTGAGATGGAAAAGGAAGTTTTCTGTGGTGGTGCGAGACCGCTTGAACCTCTCTAAAATGACCAGGACCAGAGCATTGCCTACAGTCCCCAACATGAACATCAGCAGATAGATGAGAGGCATGAAGACCTTTCTGAAGGGGTCTCTCTGGTTGCCAACCACTGATGAGGCTGGGTTGAAGCAAAAGTAGCCCTCCAAAGAAGGGGTGGTGTTCTCAGCTTCGTAGTACCCACTCAGCTCCACCTGGCTCTGGGGAACAAGAGAGTTAACAGAGGGGAGTTTCTGGACACAAGAACCCAGTCCCTCAGCTGCACCTGGCAGACCTAGAGTGGAGCATCCTCACGTCCTGCAGCCCACCTGCATCAGGAGGAGGTGCTGCCTGTCTGCAGTGTGATGACCTTGGAGGCCCCCCCAGAGCTAGGAGGTGCAGCAGCCTGTGGAGAGGGTTGTCTCCATCTCTGACAGCAAGAGCTGCTCAGGATCTAATCTCTAACTAGCATATTTGGTGATGTTCTAGTGTCCAGTCAAATGACCAGTTTCATCTTCTGGTTCTTGCCAGTTTACCTGCTGGTGGCTCTTGCTTCCTCACACAGCATGGAACGCTCCTCTACCAACAGCATGGAAAGCTCCTCTACCAACTTTCCTGATGTTTTCTACCCATTTCTGATACGGACAGCCCCTGTCCTGCCTGCTGCCTGCTGTCAGGTACAAAGGTAGTGGGATTGCACTGACCACCTTCTCCTCTGAGGCCTGGGAGCTGCCTGGGGCAGAGCACGGTAAGGTGGGGACAGCAGCAGCTGTCCTTGAGACTGCTTTCCACACACTCAGAGAAAGGTGTGGGGCAGGTGTTCAACACGGCTGGAGGAAAGCCTCTGAGGCACTGTAGTGCCATAGCTAGAGGAATGGATGCTGGAGAGAGAAATCTGTTTTGCTGGTAAACCTTTCAATTCTGAATTAATTGCAGTCACAGCAGGAAAACACCACTGAAAACACCCCTTGTACCCCAAGCTGATACTCAGTAAGGAAAGTGCAATAGAGCTGCCACAGATTCACTCTTGGCCTGCTGTATCTTCTTGCCAGGTGAGCAGCCTGTATTGGGGCTGAGGCTGTGGGCAAATATCAAGTGCTAGGAAGCTAAAGTTGCACTCAGAATGAGCTTCCCGGACAGTGGGCACACTCCAGCTGGCCTTGGGCACCCTTGCAGAAGTTGGGTGTTCACAAAAGCAAAGGGCTGGGATGAGCACAAAAAGAGAGCGGTGCAGGAGGCTTGTGGCAAGCTGAAAAATTAGTGACAAGTGGGAAGAGCTCAGCAGCAGTCACCTTGAGGTCCCCCACCCACACCCTCTCCAGAGACTTGTGCTGAGACTTCAGTGTCGACCACAGCGGAAGTCTCTGCTTGCTGCTTTCATACCTTTCACTGCCAGCTGCAGCCGTTTGCACCTGCTGCTCCTTCCCTCCTCTGCCAAAGTTCCCATCTAAAAATACCAGCCCTGCTTTAAACAGTTTTAGAGTTGATTTTTGGGGTTTTTGCTCATCCAATGTGCTACTAAGCCAAATGAGTGTGACCAGCCTGGAGTCCTGCATTGTTCCTGGCTAGGGAAAGGTGATTTATGTTTCTTCTCTCTCAAGCAGCCTTCCCTGGGCAATGCACTGGGTGCCTCTGCATGCGACGGGCAAAGAGGCAGTGGCAGGGCTAATCTGAACTGCTCTGTTCTGCTGCTGAAACCATCTGCATGGCTCCAGGAGGGGCCAGGCACACTGATGGGGCAGAAGGGTACGGAGCATTACTACTGGCTCAGGCAGTCCCCCAGCAGTGGATGGTAGGAAGGCAAACAAGCCCTTGGGAAAAGTGCAGAATAGCCTTGCCCAGCTCTTGCCCTCTCCCCTGGGCCTCTGCCTTTGGCCACTGCCAGAAAGAGGGCTGAGCCAGACTTTGCTCTGACCAAAGTTACTCTTGGTCTTGCCACCATCCCATTCTCCACGAGCTCTGCATCCAGGGGTGCTGTGGCTGTGCTCTGATGCCATGGTGCTTCCTCCTGAATGGGTGAGAGCCAGTCTCCTCGGGGGCCAGGAATCCCCCCTACCCAAAACCTCAAACACACACAACTGTCTTCCCCTAATATGATGATGGGGCTGCAAGGCTTTGGTGAGAAGCATTTTGTATTCCCAAAGAACATTTATTTTTCTGGTTAAGGGTATGACTTTGGAAACTGGAGATTGTTGCTAAAGACAAAAGCCTTTAGAAATCCCTCCCAGTTATTTTTCTCCCTGGCTTGAAAACATCTCCTAGTCTGTACCCAGACCTTTCGTCAGGAATTACCAACACACATGAAAACCTGTGATGTGTTGTTCAGTGTCAGGTTCTTGAATCTCTGTGAGAAAAGCAAAACCAACCCAAAAACCTTTGCAATTTAGTGGAGTGACCAAGCCAGACTGCTCAGGCTGTGCAGGTGACTGTGAGGAAAACCCCAAACAAATTATATGTTGGAATGCAAAATTTCACTGGGGAGAGGTTGGAGGATTCCAGCTTTGAAGGAAAAAAAGGAAAGAATGGGAAATGTCCAGGTTTGCTGGTTGGAGTGTTTGGAGTGTCAGTCCTGCCTTGGAGCCATGCCAGCACCTTTGATGCTGATGAGTGGACAGCCTGGGTGGTGTTCAGTGGCTTTGGCCACTGATCAGCTTCCAGCATCACCTTGTATTTGGAGCCAGAGGTGCAGGGGCTGAGTGCCACTATCAGACACCATCTGATTGCTGATGGGGAGCAGGTAAGGAGGGCTCTTACTGTAAAGCCACTTGCTGTGGGCAGGACGAGCATGTGCGGAGCTGAGTCTGAGGCAGCCTCTCATGCATTTCCAACCAGAGCAGCATGTGTGGGTGGAAGCAGAGATGAGTTGGAGACATGAGGATGAAAAGTCACAGTCCAGGCTGAGACAGGAAGGACAGGGACCAGAGCTGCAGGAGATGCACTGAATGTGCCAAGCTGAGGATTCTGGGGACTCAGCTGCGATTCCCATTCTAGGACTGGAAGCAGGTGGCTGCCTGATCTGGGATGGGATAAGTCAACAGTGTGTATGCAGAGACACCTCTGAACAGGTCTCCTGCAAGACAATTGCAGCCAGATTTGGGGGTGGGAGAAAAAATGGTGCCTCTTTCTGTACCAACTGCATACCTGGGAAGGCTGTTCCTGTGTGCTTTTTGTTCAGGGATCCCTCTACCCCTGACTCACATCTCAGATTTATTCTGGTCTCTATGTGTCAGCTGCTTTTCTCAGTTCCCCACAACTGTCACCGATCAAAACATTTGGCTGCAGAAGTGAAGCAGCTTGTGCACTATTATGGATTTTCCATGTGAATCATTCCCTTCTAGTCCATGCCAGGGCTGGGAGCAGCACATTTTATTCCCAAAACCTTAAAACTGAAATAGCCCACATCAATGCAATTTACTGACAGAGCTTCTCCTCATAACCTCTCTGGGTGCTGAACCAGGGAAAGCCAGGAATAAGACCAAAGCCTATGGAAATGGCATATTACTGTAGTGCAGATGCCTTTACGCTCTTGAGTCATGTTGGTCCCATTACAATGATAACTGGCCTGCAGCACCTCAAGGGACCTGGTGGAGTTCTTCTGCAACGGTGATTTTGGTTGTCTAGTCTGCAGCTGAGGAAGGCTAAGCAAGCAAAGCATTTTTGCTGTGGAGAAAGGGGATTATCATTTTGGGCATGTTACTTTTCCACAAGGTTACAGAGTCGATTAGTCTTGCAAGGTATCAAAATTTAGGCGAGGCCCTCACTGTACTACTCACTGTGAGATAAACACCCTTTTGGTGCAAACGTTCTCATCATTTTTCCTTCCACAATTGCTCAGTTGACCAAGGTATCCTCTCTGGTGAGTGCACAAGACAGGGCTTGTGTCTCCACTTTGACAAGACACTTTGAAGACCTTTTTTGCAAATCTTTGTGGATAGGTTGTTGCTACAAGCGCCGAGTATAAGTAAAGCAACATATGGCACCACCAAAGCAAATACTGTGATGCTCATGTGAGATCTGTGGCCTCCCTGTTCCAGGGAGGGAGCCAAACCTCGGAAGCTGCCAGGCGACGGAGGTGGGCAACAATGTATGTCAAACTTCCAACCGCAGGAGATCTGAGAAAAGGTCTAAAACTCCTCCTGCTGCAGCACCGACTGTGGGTGCTCAGTCCTAAAATTAGCTGGGTTTCCCCTCTCACATGGGATCTCCTTTATGACTTCAAATAATTCACAGCCAAGGTGAAGTCACTAAGCTAAAGATTCTGGAAAGTTTTGTATGCAGTGCTGCTTAATCCTCCTGCATTAAAAATGATGCAGGTTTGCCACACTTGCTCATAGCTCATGACATGCTGCAGGGCAAGGGGACAGCACACTTCCATTTCCATGGTTTTCTGGTGGCAGGACAAATTTCAAATGGAGAGTTCAGCTAGACGAATCACCAGCAGGCTGATGAAAAACGTTTGAGTTTGGTTTAACCTCTCAGCAAACTTTAGTGCTTCCACTGAACTTCAGCATAGGTCAGTGAAAGAAGTTTCTTCTGAAAAAAATTCTAAAGGAATCACCACCAGAAAAAGGAGAGCAAGGCTTGCTCCCCCATCTCCTTACTCTTCCCTGGTGTATAGGAAAAAGGAGGAACAGAAAATTTTGTAAAAATTAAATACAGTATTTCCCTCTTGAAAGAAACTAAACCTGCGATCTGCTGCAGAGCGCCTCTGTATTAAAAAATAAATTCTGAGATGATAGTGCTGCTGTGTACTTCCCCTTGGATGGCTCAACATACTCTAAAAGGTGCAGCTGCTGTCTTTCATTTGCAAACGCTGGGGAGAGAATTATGAGGCAGAATGCCTTGTGTCATCGCTCCCTGTTAGAAGTACTTGTAATTTATTTTCCCCTCTTCAAAATGCCCCTCTTGTATATATGCTGCATATTCCCCCTTCAATAGAGTCTGTGGCAGCCTGTATGTGGAGAAGGCAAGCAGGGGTAGGAGCGCATATGGTTGTACCAAGGGTTTTCACACACAGAGAGAGAGAGAGAGAGAGAGCGCACTGGATTTGCTCGGGTATTCCAGTTGTGTAAGGAGACCAGATGAGTTGTACAGGGCTTTGCACACTGTGTGCACAGTCATTTATACCACTGAAGGCTGGTGCAGAAGGTGCCTGGCTCAGAATGAGTATTTGAAGCTGAGGTGTCAAGGGCTGCATGGGCAGCAGGAAACGGAGGCTGGGACAGGCTGGCAGTGAGTATGGGGCTGCTGGAGCCCTGCTCTCCCAGGTAGTCACCTGGCCCTTTGCAGAGGCTGTGGTCTGTCCTCATGCAAGGACAGCGCTCAGGCTCAGTGCTTGCCAGAATGGCTGTGCACAAGGCGTCGGCAGTTCGGCAGTTTTCCCCATGGGAATACCCAGCACCCTTGGATCAGCTGCAGCCACACTGCACTGGCTCTCTGCAAGCAACAGCCTCCTGTTTGCAGCCAAGTTGGGACTTCAGGGATGCAAGGGCTGACTGTGCTGTCTTAAGAAACGGCTCAAGCTCTTCCTCTGCCAACAGGAGGGTGAGAAGATGGACAGACAGAAAACAGGTCTTTCAGCCCACCCCAGCTCTACCTGCTCTCCCTGTTATATCAAGCAAAGCCAGTCCCAACTCACCAAGTCATAGGTCTCTGATGAGTAGCTGACAGGCCCCATGGTTTCAGGCGCAGGATCCGTCTCTTCTACAGAAGTTTCAAAAGAAGTTCTTTTTTGGGGTGGAGTTAGTAATTTGAGTAGGGAGGGACACAGCATGTAACAATAGACTATTTGCAAGGCAAATAAGCTCCAGGCATTGTGACCTGATTGATGTAAGGATTAGTATCTAGCTTTATCATCTTTTTACTAGCGCTGTAAGTTGATTTTTAAAGTACAGTTTGGAGAATTCACATTCCTTTGTTCTGTACCAGAGAAGATTCAGAATATTCTTACAGCTTCCCTGGAAACCTTCAGGGCTCTTGCCAATGGCTGTCCTTGTCCCAAGTGGTCCGAATGGCTTTGGAAAGTTCTGTGCCAAAGAACACCGCAGAAACCTCCTGGATCCAGGCAGGATGTCTGGATACTCCTGGATCTCTGGTGCCATGCAGGACTTCAAAGACACCTAGAGGTGAAACGCATAGGTATAGTCTGTATGACCATCATCCTCTGCCTTGAAGTCCTTCTGGCTGCTTTAACCCTAGTGGATTGTGGTTGTCTTCTGCTCCTCGTGATGCTTCGCCCCTCATCTGGGCTTGGGGGAGCATGATGCGGCTTGCACAGGAAGGCACAGGAGAGGCTGGGCAGCTGCATGACACAGCAAGGCCCCTTGATTTCACAAGGTAGTAAAGGATAGTAAAGATGCAAAATCAAGATTTTCTCTGCTCAGGGAAATGTGTGTTTTGTTCAGTGATGTTACAGCAGCAGACTCATGATGAGAAAGCCCCAGTCTGGGTCAGCAGAGCAGGATGGCATTGCAGCTGGCATTTTGGTGGGAAGCTTTTCCTCTGTGAAGAGCCGAGGTGGTTCCACAAGCACAGTGTTTGTCCTCCTCTTCTCTGGGCACAGCTGCACCAAAGCCTCTGTACCAGCAAGGGTGGGACTTGGACTGCTGAAGGAGAAGGTGGTGTTATTCAGGTGAGCACTGTTTGATTTCATTCACTCCTCCTGCTTCTTAGCAGGAGCCAAGCGATCCTGACTTCATGGACCACTGCTGCCCCAAGGATGTTGGCTGTCCTTCCCTGCCCTGAGGACCTTCGTGTGCCTCTGCATGTGCTCTTCAGCCTCTAGGCACCCTTTCTCCCAAAAGGAAGAGAATGGAGAGCAGCAAAACTGCAGCGAGGCCATAGGGAGCTTGCTCTGTGCCTCCCAGGGGAGAACACAGACTGAGCCCTGCCCTACGGGGGCTGTGGGGCAGCATGAGGAGTGGGGCAGCACTGAGCCTGGGAGACTGAGAGCTTGGGAAGGATGTTCTCATTCAGCTAGAACTGGAGGGTGGAGCACGCAGCACCAGAGACTTCCTTTAAGGGCCAGCAACAAGGGTGCTGCTCCCCAAGACAGGGCACGTAAGGTACTGTGAGTCTGCGAGTGAGGGAGTGATGCTGCAGAACCTCTCAGCTCAGAGGGACAGGCCACAGAAGGCAGCTGTGGGGAACTGCAGTCTGGAAATGCTTCCCACGCTGTAAGCTTGGCCCTCAGATGTGGTGTGGGAATGACAGGGGTTCAGGGAGCCTGCTCCAAAGCAACAGACACCAAAGATTTCACTTGCAAACACACAGTACACCAAGGAGATGACTGCTGCCCTACAGGCATGACCTAAGGGATCTTTGTGTTGCTGTAATGTCGAATGCAAGAAATATGATAGTGAGGGAGAATATCATAGGGGAAAAATAAATGGGGAGAAATTGAAATGAAATATAATGTCACATAGGCAAGTAAGAAACTGACTGTGGAAGAAGACTGTTACCAAATTCCTTAATTTGAGAATTGTTTTGATGTCCATACATGGGAATTCCTGAGCTCTGGTTTTCTCTCACAGATACACACTCTCACTGGAGAATTGTTCTTGTTTTGTCAGGAATGTAAAATTTCCTTAACTTGTATGCAGTATTTTGATAACAGAAAATTATTCAGTTCTACACAAGGATGACAAAATGCAGTACTTGTGTATGCAGTTGCTCTGTTCTTTATAACTGTGTGACTAACAAGCACTTCTACTGGCCAGTTGGACTCTACCCTGACTTTCTGAGCTCTGCTGGAGAAAAGCCAGATCGTTTCTGGCTCCTGAGTCTTCTCAACTCTAATATTCTCTGTTAGTCTTATTTGCTGTTACCATAACTAAAACTTTGTGCTGCCTCCAGATGTCAGGCATGATTCCTACTCTGATAATTTCTGTTGTTATTTGTTCTTTCGAGATTAGAACATGCCACTTCTTGCACAACTCACTGGGAAGTGTGATGCTTAGCTCTGCAAGGAGCTGAGCTGAGTTGCCAGCCCCCACACAGCAGGGCCGGAGCAGGAGAATGAAGGCCGTGCCCAGCATCTGCCTCCATGTGTGGGAACGGGGCAGTCAAGGGCTTCCCAGCTGTGGCTGCTTCGCCCTTTGGCCAATGAGTAGCACAGCAAGAAACAGGTGAGGTGCAGTTTTCTGCTCCCCTGGCATGTGAACGCCTGTCTTTTCAGGTTCCTTTTTCGCTTGCCACACTTGGAACACAAGCTTTGAAAAGAAAGAGGGATGCAGCAGGTAGAAGAGAGGTTGGAAAGGGAGTTTCACATCAGGGATGACCTCTGTGCCCCAGGGAAGGGCACCTCAGCCCAGGGCAGCAGGTCAGAACAGAGCAGAGTCTGCAAGGCAGCAAACAAAAGAAATCAAGGACGAGGCTGCGCTGATCTTGTCTCCCAGGAGAACTGGCCAGGAACATATGAAGTTATTACAGAAGAAGGGTCAGCAGGCCTGATGGAGATGACTGTGCTGTGGCTGTCAGAGGAGGGAACAGGGTGGCTTTGTCCCCCTGCTGTGACCCGCAGATTTCCAGTGGGACTGAGGGCAGACACAGTCCCACCAGCCCCGGGCGTACCTTTGGCTGCTGGGGGTGGATAAACAACCACCCTGAGATGGCTGTAGATTTGAGGAATGAGATAAAAACAGCCATGTCAGGGTAAATGAACTTCCTTCCCTGTCTTTTTGTGCCTATTTTGGAAAACATTTGAACAAAACTTTGTCGGCAACGCAGTTTTGGAATTACCGTCATTTTTAGGCTAGTGTTTTTAAGATCACATTCCCATTAGGGCCCGGTTTGTCAAAATCTGTATCTAAGGAACAGCTGTCTGAAAGGGAATGGCAATTCCCAGGCCTGCCACGGTCGGAGGTTACAGCTCCTGCCCGCTGAGGGTCATCCTTTTGTTCCTACATTTGTTTTCGCTGTGTTTTAATGACTACAGAGCGAAGCCACGCTAACTTTCCAGCCGTTTTCTTCAGAAGCAGGGCCGCGGGAGCAGCCCTCAGGAAACGCCTGGATGAGGGACGGCCAGGGCCCGCGCGGTCACGTGGCGCGCGGCGCACGCCGAACGTCCGTCCGTCCGTCCGTCCGTGAGTGATGCGTGCGGGGCGGGGCGGCCCCGCCCGGTGGGAGGGGGAGGGCGCACGGGAGGAAGGAGGAAGCCGCCATCTTGGAGCGTCGAGTCGCCATAACAAGGCACCGGGGCAGCGAGAGGATTTTATACCTGGGCGAGGGGGAGCGCGGC
>VZRE01014691.1:845060-873624 GCA_013396775.1 Cephalopterus ornatus
GGTAGGCTGCAGGGGCCCTTTTCACTTCGGACCGCCGATCTGCGAGATGGTGGCGTCTCTTGTCTCGGAACGGGGGCATTTGTTGGGTTCCGTGAGGCTGAGTGTTATTTCTAATCTCTGTCCTCCTAAAGAGTAGTTACGACCGAGGGCCGTGGGGTGGGGGGGCTAGGGTGAGGGTCTGAGAGGTTTCATTTCCTGCAATATTGGAGAACTCCTCGGCGTTGGTATCTGGGACTCTGGCGGCTCCGGTTACCTTCGTGACTCATCTCGTCTGGTTTTTACGAAGTTAATGGCCCGGAGAAATCTCTCTTCAAAGATAAAAGATAAAAGATAACTAGCAGAAAAATCCTGGTTCTGCGAACTTTAAGGTTGTGGTGTGGACGCATTTGGAAACAGCAGGGAAGTCTGGGAAGAGTCTGAATTCCGTTTTCACTCTCTTGAAATGCTTTTATTTACTGGGGAAGCACATTTTGTTGTGAACGCCGAGGTTAGGAAGCAGTAATCTGCTGGTTTTTCCTTTGCATTTTCCCTAGATAAAAGATGCCTTGTGATGAGAAAGCACAGGCAAACCTACTTTCTGTTCCAAAAGATTTTGTACTGGGAATGTTTTATCTCTGTGATACCACAGTAAGGAGTCTTTCAGCTCTGGTCTGTGCTTACTTTCTGTAAGGGGCAGACTTTGTGTTGTCTCTCCATTGTTTTGCCAACCTTTCTGTTACATACGGAGTCAGTATTAAGTCACGTACCAAATGTTATCTGTTGAGCACAACATAAGTTGTTGGTGACTGCTGGAAGGTAAGGTCGTGTGGAATGCATAAGCAGGAAGCTGGATACCCAGTGTACATGTGTGTTACTCAGTGCCTCAGTTCAGGCTCAGTCCCTTGGACTCTCAGAGGCACCTGCTCAGTTCAGTGTGATGGTATTCATGTTGCTGCTCTGAACGACCCTAAATCAATGCCCAACTCAAAACTGTGAGTAAGCTGGGTTGAGCTAATGTTTTGGGTTGGAGGAGGGTAAGCCGTTGTTTTGGGTTTACATAATTTCTGTTGCCCTTTGAAATTGAAAAGGGTTTTGTCTTACTGGAATGTCCACTTGATACTGTCATTTTGCTTCCTGTCACAAACTTGTGCATAATATTATTGCTCAGCATTTTAGGGCTGCTTTGCTACATCTCAGAAGTGGGAGAACTTGAAGAGCTGTCAAAGCAGTTGATTCGTGGTTACTTTCTGGGAGAGTGCAGGTAGTGCTCCTCCGTGGAATGCTGCTGAAAGCACAGCTCTTCAGGAGGTTTTCTTTGGTGACGGAAGAGGGTAGGCACAGCTTTATAGAAAGGGGAAAAAAGTTTGATGCATGTCGTGATAGTTATCACTGAGGAAATAGAAAAGCAAGTATTCTTGTTGCACGCTGCCTGGGAAGAAGTGACTCTTAAAATACGAAAGTAGACTGATATGATTTTGTGTGGCCAAAATCCCATATACTAATTGTTATTGTCTGCTTCTCTTTCAGATTAAAGCAAGTGAATTCTGACATAACGTCATTAGAGGGCTTTTTTTAAAAAAAAGTTGATCCACAGTGCATCAGAGCAAGTTACTGCTTTACTTTTGAGTGACTTACAGGTGCTTGCCTGCATTGCAATAAAGGACTCATATATTGAGCAAGACTTATTTATCTCTTCGTTTTGGAGAGTCTAATAAACTGTTATTACAGTTTCTGTACTGACTTTCAAAGTTTTGAGTCTAAAAAGACATCTTTAAAGATAAAACCATGAGCACGGCCAGAACAGAGAACCCTGTTATAATGGGTCTATCCAGTCAGAATGGGCAGTTGAGAGGCCCCGTAAAACCCAGCGGGGGGCCAGGAGGTGGAGGCACACAAACTCAGCAGCAGATGAACCAGCTGAAAAATGCCAGCACAATCAATAATGGCACTCAACAGCAAGCACAGAGTATGACCACCGCTATTAAGTAAGTGATTGTATTGGCTGCCACAGAATGAATGTTTAAAAGTCATGTATTGGAAAGTTTTGGGGTTCCCATTTGAAAATGTTGTCTGCTGTTATTTTATGACATGGGCAGGTAGAAGTGTCCTGTGATGTATGTTATAAAAAAAAAGCTGTATTTCCATGTGTGAGTTCCTCTCCAGCAGTGATCGTTGCGGTGTGTTCCTTGTGAAAATGGAATTTGAAGCTGTGCTTTTCCAGGTGTGAAGCTGTCAGAAGCAGCCCACTGAGCATCAGAGTCCTGTGCCCTTTGCTTGTTGCAAGTGGTGCGAAAGGGAAGTTGGGGAGAGGGAAGGAACAGAACTGAAATTAAAGACAGAGGAGGAAACGCCACCTGTTCTCAGTCCAGTTGTGTATACTTTTCAGTTTGTTAAAGTTCTTTCTCACAGTGAGAAATGCTTTAAAATCAGTTATCTTTTGTCATTGATCTGAAATAGTAGTGCCTGCTCTCCTCAGTGTAATGCTCTGGCTTTAATTCATCTCAAAGCCTTAGCTGAGAGGATATGATCCCACTGTGATACCCTGCTCCCATCCAGCTGCTTTTGGAAGTGTGCTAATAAAGTGTGTGCTGGTTGGAATTTCTGAAAGATGTAAAAGACTTGGATGGCACAGTAATGTGTGGCTTTTCTCTTTCCCCCGTAGTTCCTGCTCCCCCTGAACAGTATTGGCTTTTATTTTGTTAATTATTTGCAAAGGAAGTGCCAGCTTCCTCAGAGAGTACGTGATGGAACACTCAGGTTTTTAAACTCTGCCTAACTTGCCCCCTCCTCCCCCCCCTTTTTTTTTTTTACTGTATTACATGAGTTGCTCTGATGAAACTGGTGAATTAAACTCATAACTTCGTGGGAGTGTGGAAGAGAAGGACTTGCTCTCATCTGTACAGAGGGGAGGATTCAAGAGAGGATGGGTGTCTAAATCTCACTGAGAGAAAAAGACTTTTAATCAACCAGTGGAGTGGTTTTTACCTTCTCACATTACTTGAGGATTAAGAATGGATGTTTCCTGGGCAAGAGAATTTTTCTTTGAAGTGGTGAAATACTCTCAGGTGTATTTATTATAGCCACTTTCTGTTGTATGACTAAGTCAGTGCTCAGTTTTAAATCTTTTCTAGTGGTTTGATTCAGTGGGAATCAATCAGTTGAAAAGTGGGACTTGAATCATGACTGGATAAATATTTCACAAATGTGTTTGGTGGTCTGCTGGTTTTCTTTGTTTACAGTTTCCTGCCTGTTATATCCTGCTTAACTCAGAGAAGACTTGAGCTCCTATGTGTAGGTGCTTTTAGCTTCGAGGAGGTCAAAATATTACATGTTCATCACTGTATCTGAGAAAATAAAATGCAAAATCAAAATATTAATCCAGACTTATTTTATAATTTATTGTTATTTTATTTTTGTTATAGACCTGGTGATGACTGGAAGAAGACTTTAAAACTCCCTCCAAAAGATTTGAGAATCAAAACGTCGGTAAGGATGGTTGAATTGTAGGAATAAATATTAAACAAAAGATATGGGAGAAGTTGCAGTGGCAAAATATTTGTTCTGAGCAAAGGTTACAAAGCAGTTCAGCTCCTGCTGTTTTAAATGAAGAATTAATTTGTTCTCCAACTGCTTGGGAGTGATCCTTTCTTGGAAAGCTCCAAATGGGGTTCACTGGGGGTTTCTTTCTTTATTAGTGTTACAACAGGGACTGGTGGTCTTTGTGTTGTGTGAGGCAGATGGGAAGGTGTCACTGTACTCACAGAGCTGTGTTTGGCTCTGAGAAAGCAAATGTTTCCTCTGCCACTGTAGGGTGTTGCATGGAGTAGTGGAAACTCCTGTATAGTAATTTGCAGTCTTCCTGCACAGGCAGTCTCAGACCAATCAAAACCAGTTGCAGGTTGTATGACCTAATCTTATAGATGTGCTTTTTTTGATTATTCAGGATGTGACCTCCACAAAAGGAAACGAGTTTGAAGATTACTGTTTGAAACGGGAGTTGCTGATGGGAATTTTTGAAATGGGCTGGGAAAAACCATCTCCTATTCAGGTTGTTTGCAAACAAACTGCTTAGAAGCCATGTTTAACTTTGCCTGTATGTCCAGTACTTATGTCATGGTTTGGGAAAACTGGGGCTGTGAACAGTGGAACTTGATGGGAAGTTCTTCCTTTGGGGAAGGCAAGAATTTCGCACCCCAGACTAAATCACTAAGTCATGCAATGGGTGGCTTAGCGATGGGACTGACTTACACTTTGGAGAAGTTAACTTGGATTTTCCTTTTCGTGCTGGAAGTGTTAATTTGTTAATTCTCTGTTCAGTAACATCCTTCACATGAGCAGTCCCAGTGAGAACAGAGCTGTTCTCTAAATTTTCCAGAAAACCGAGTTACCGTAGGCTGTGTACCTTTAGTTGTTACAGAGACAATTATGGCTTTATCGCTGTCTTGGTTCTTTTTATTGTAAGCATCTGGAAGAAGTGTAATGGAGATTGTGGGAGAGAGATGAATATCTCAGCAAGTTCACTTTTCTGTCCCTCCATCTTACTTTTACTCCTAAGGCTTGTTCTATTAAGAACCACTGGTGTGTAAACTTCACGGGACGGGGAGGAGGGAAGTCAAACTCTCTTTTTATTGGTCTTTGAAGGTTTATCATTGACATAGCTCTGCTGCCTTATCTCCTTAAGGCAGGAGAAAGTGGTGTTCAGGTGATCGATCTGCTTTAAAACAGGTTCTCAAGATTTACCTTTCCAAAAGGCTGAGATTTCTTTAGATGTTGCTGTAAAAGACAGTAAAGTTAAAAATACATGGGGCCTGTGTTTGGATGGCTGAAGTTTCAAAAGGAAAGGCTGCTGATTTTATGAGAGGTATATCACAGGATATGCAGGTTTGAATCACACGGGCTGTGTTGGTTCTGGTGTTAAAGTATAGGTGGGAATCTTTTTCCACAGGAGGAATTGGCTAGTGACTATCATTGTCTCTTCACTTCCCTCCCCGCCCCCCCACCCCCAATTTTTCACTTTTTTCCTAATGTGTCAGTATGGCTTTACCATCACCTGTGGTACTCAATCTTATGATCAGGCAATATAAGGACTTATAAGTGGTATATGTTGGGGAACTCTTTATTGATGGTTTTAACTTCTTCCTGTTGTGAGTCTGCCATGCTTGTAGTTGCAGGATAGTAGTAATAATAATAATAATGATCATGGAAAAATCAGATCTCATGTGATACTGTTAGTGAGGGGAGTTTAATTTTGTCAGCCTCTTCAGTGAGCATGGCTTGTGATTGATCGCTCATGTGCTGTCTGTCCTTGCATTTCAGGAGGAGAGCATCCCCATTGCTTTATCTGGTAGGGATATCTTGGCTAGAGCGAAAAACGGAACAGGCAAGAGTGGAGCCTACCTCATTCCTTTACTTGAACGGCTAGACTTAAAGAAGGACAATATACAAGGTCAGTTGAGGTGGATCTCACGTAGGTGCAGCCAGGTAATGATGTCAGTCACTGCATAACAGACTTGAATCTAAAACTAGTTAATGAAGGTGGGCAGCATGGGTTATCTGCTTGTACTTTCAGAGAAAGTTAATGGGGAGTGGTGGAGGGGAGGTGGAACTTGAAAAGTCCAGCAGTTGTTTTCAGAAGCTTTAAAGGGAAGACACCTTCTGGACCTGACTGTCTTGCCCCTGGAAAGTGGCTGTGAAGTAACAAGCAAGTGGACCCAGCAAGGGGAGCATCAAGGAAGGGAGAACCCTTGCATGGAATTTGCCTTGTCGTAAGCAGTTCCTGGGCTGCTCAGGATACCCAGAGTGGAACTCCAAAACCATAGAAGTACTGCTTTCATGAAGTCTGTCTCCTCTGAGGATGAGTATTTAAGATACAGAGTGTTACTAGTAACTCACACTGATGTTTAACTTTCAGCAATGGTGATTGTTCCCACCCGTGAACTAGCCCTGCAGGTCAGTCAAATCTGTATCCAAGTCAGCAAACACATGGGAGGTGCCAAAGTGATGGCAACAACAGGAGGAACCAATTTGCGAGATGACATAATGAGACTTGATGATACAGGTCAGAGCACTTTTGCTACACTACAGTTGCTGCTTGTTTGTGGCTTTTACAGTGTGGTAGTGAAATTTCTGCTTATTACTGTTTGCCTGTTACAGAACAGACTTCAGTATGTCTTGTTTGCTGTTGGTATAGAGTCATCATTCTTTCAAACTGTTCATATGAAACATGGCCATGAATGCCAGAAACAGTGTTTTAGTTGGCTTAACTATTTTTTTTGCTCTTCTAACCTTACAGTGCATGTGGTGATAGCTACCCCTGGGAGAATTCTCGATCTCATCAAGAAAGGAGTAGCAAAAGTTGAGCATGTCCAGATGATAGTATTGGATGAGGCAAGTTGCTCATGTTAAATGTTCTGGGATTTTAACACCAAGTTAAAGCAATTACGTGTTTCAGTGAGTCTCCTTTCTATGCACAGCAACAAATCAGACTTTGCTTAGAGACAATATAAGGTTATAGCTTATTGATTTCCCAGTGTTTTTGAGAAAGTATTTTGGAGGAGGATTTTTCTGCATGTTACTCGTAAGAAAACAGCCTAGGAAGATTTGCCTTTCCTGTCTTCTGTGCTGATGCTGAAGATTAGAGTAACAATCTACTCTGAAACTAAGAAATGCATTTCATTTGGTTTCCTTTTATAATGAGTGAACTGTGCTTCCCACATAATTGTGTATAAAATTGATTTATGTACATCCAGTAGCGTACAGGCTTCTGAGTGAGAGAAAACAGAGTTGTGTGAAAGCTCTTGGATGACTCTGGTAGGAACCCTGGTAACTGATTTTTCCTTCCCCCAAATGTGATGCTGCCAGGAGACTGAAATATTTTTTTTTATTTTAACTTATGCTTTATTACTTCTGTTTTTACAGGCAGATAAGTTACTGTCTCAAGATTTTGTTCAAATAATGGAAGATATTATTCTCACGCTACCTAAAAACAGACAGATTTTGCTCTACTCTGCCACTTTCCCTTTGAGTGTACAGAAGTTCATGGTAAGTGCAGACATGTGCAGATGTGATGGTGGTGACATTGTGTGAGTGAGTGGTGCACACCTGTTAGTAGCTTGGGTTTTTTTAGTGCATCTAAATTTCACAGGTTTAATCTAAATCAGCCTAAGTCTTTGACAGAAGTTTGGAAAGAGTTTTTGACCTTCAGTAGCATTAATGGGAATCTATGTACATGCAGTTCTTGCCCATAAGGTGATGTTTCCCACTTTGTGGATTGGTTATGTGTCATCTGCATGCATTTGCTCCCAGAGGGTGCTTCTGTTGGACCTGCTCAGTCGCCTTGGATTTACGACTAATCGTTTGTGAAATTTTACCCACCCTGTCTGTTAGAGTATAGCACAAAGAGTGAGTGGCAAGGTAGTGCATCCTTGCCACAGAGTTAAATGTGCCATAGGATGGGAAGTATTTACATTGTTTTGAGTGTAAATCTATCGTTATCTTTATTTTTCAGAATTCCCATTTGCAGAAACCGTACGAGATTAATCTGATGGAGGAGCTGACTTTGAAGGGAGTTACTCAGTACTATGCCTATGTCACTGAGCGTCAGAAAGTGCACTGCCTCAACACGCTGTTTTCCAGGGTAAGCGGTAGGGCTGGATCAGGAACATACAGAAGCTTTTTTCCTTTCACAGCTAAGAATAAGACCGAGTGTTTCAAGGGTGGCTTAACAAAATGTTTTCTTCATTAAAATGTGTTACGTAGCTGAAGATAAAAATGCATTCTTCTTGTCTTGCACCTTTATGTTACAGAATTTTGTTAATTTTTTTCTCTCTGTACAAAAGTACATCCTATGTAAATTACCAGCAGCATACCTGCCATGCTTTCTTTATGGAGGGGATTTAGACATTTCTGAGATCATTTGTTAGTAAAATGCTGCATTTACTGAGCACTCTGCTTATATGTTCAGCTCCAGATTAACCAGTCGATCATTTTCTGCAACTCTTCTCAACGGGTTGAATTGCTAGCCAAAAAGATCTCCCAGCTGGGCTATTCCTGCTTCTATATACATGCTAAAATGAGGCAGGTGAGTATGAGGTCTGCAGTGGTTTATTCTACACCACCTCAAGTTTACTGCATAGCTGAATTAAGTCTCATGCTTTCTTTAATTTTCCCTGTTCTTTGTAAACTGAAACTTGTATTGCTTTGTTATAGGTTTGTTTTTAGATAGCCACTGCCAACTTCCCTGCCGTGTTCTCCCATCCCAGTCATCTTTCCAGACTTTTCAGTGTAGCTGACCAGTTGGTATTTAAGAGTACTTCAGGTCAGGTTAATTTGTGCAGTGCAAGCACAGACTGCAGCCAGAAGGCACAGTTCTTTCTTAGTGCTGCTGCTGCCTTGCTTTGGCAGCATGGGGAGCCAGGGTAGGCCACACAGTGTAACTGACACAGGTGAAAACAGGCCTGATTTCAAACAAACAACAAAAAAACCAGTACTTAGCCCACTGAGTGCCATGTGTGTCTTTGCAAACAGTAATCTTGCACTGTGACTGCAGGGGATCCTGAGAAGCTGAGGAGGTGGCTTTGATGGAACCTCTTGGAGAAAACTGCATCTGTTGTGTGGTGACTTGTGACCTTGGTGTATATGATGAAAAATGCTGTTGCAGCTTTGCTGGCGAAGAGGTTTCTGTTAATTGCTTGGTAGCTCGCATGTCCTCACAATACCTCACATGGTATTAAAAGATGTCAGAAGATTGAAATGATGCGTGTAGAACAGGAGTATTTTGAAACAGTTTTTTCATTTTATAATTAAGCTAAAACAAATTCAAATGAAAGCTTTCACGGTAGTCTAGCTTGCGGCTCATGCAGTTGACAGGTAATGCCAGTGTTTGCTGGGCCAGACCAGTAATTAATTAAGCAGAAATAGAAGTGGTGTTGGTATTGAGAACAGAGAGATACGCAGGTGGGTTCCTTGAAGTCTGATTTTTGTATGCTTTTGATTAGTCGGTAGGTGATCTTTGTGGCGAAGTGCAGCTGCGTTTTTGCCAAATGCTTCAGCTTGTTCATTCGCCCTGTAAATTTCACTTCTTAACAGTGATATTACTTAATCTTTGTGTGAGGAGAGTCTTCACAGAAAATTGACTTGTCCCACACCTAATTCTGCATCGGTAGTGAAAAATGCTTCATGCTGAAAAAGGAAGTTACTGCTGACTTCAGTTTTTAAGGGAATGAATAAAATGTGTTAAATTTGGCAAGGGACTGGGGGAAAGGCAATAGTCAAAATACCAGTTTAACTTCCTTGGTGTGGGTCTTGTGTAATTGTAACTTTAGATAGTCGTTTTTTGAGATGGCTTTGATGCCACTGTAGGAGGCTTTAAAATGCAGTGAGTTAAGTGCCTTTGCCAAAAATTGGGATCAAGGCCCTCTTGGCTAAATTCTTTAGAAGATATGGTAAAGGAGTGCTAAAAAAATACGTACCGGCAGCTTGTTTTGACTCAGCTGTTTTCTGATGAGAACTGGGAGAAATACGCATGATTGAAGTTCAGTGTTTGTTATTTGAATATACCTAGTTGGTTGGTGTGTGGATTTTGGTTTTTTTCTCTCTGTTTATATGTGTGTATTTCCAGGAGCACCGCAATCGTGTATTCCACGATTTCCGGAATGGCTTGTGCCGCAATCTTGTTTGCACTGGTAAGAGCTGCTCAAGGTTTCCCTGTTTCTAAAAGATGTGGTAGAAAGCGTATTGGTCCAGGTATAATAGACCAGTTATTTATAATAAACCAAAACAAGGTGTTTTGGTAGATGTCTTTGTTAAGCCTGCATGTTGCAGGATGTAGTACTCCTTTGGGCATGTGGAGTTTTATCTTTTGTGACAAACTGTGAAGGTGCACCTTTGCCAACAAATCATTTCACTGCAGTAGTGTTTTCTGTTTATTTTGACATGCAAGGGCTCCCTGAGTTGTTGGGCCATAAACTTTACGAAATAACAGTAGAATTCTGACTAGGATCATGTGAATAAATTTTGTTGATTCTTTAGGTGCTCATAGCTCATTTTTTTCTAAATACTTTTGTAGTTTTGATGGCCTGTGTATGATCCAAGGTCTCTATTTTTATGGCCTGTTTGGGCAGTACCCGGCAGTGTCTTCTATCACTAGATCATCTTAACAAGTCACTGCTATGTCTGAGTTGTCTTAACAAAAACCGCTGGAAATGGAATAGAAGTAGTTGAGGTAGTGGAATGTAGTTCAGGTCTCAAGTCTGTTGTGGCTTTGGCAGTGCACAATCCTGTGTGAGAAGATGCTTGTTTAAGAAGACCTGGGCTGAAATAATCTAATGTGATAAAAACTAGCTTAATGTGCAGATCTGGTAGTTTTGATAATTTTTCTTCTATTATTCATGTTTGTAATGGATACAGAGCAAGATTGTATGTAAACTGTCTTTGATACAAAGACAGCTTGTATCTGGAAAATAGTGTGAGGCAATGTTAATCACTGTTAACCTTTGCACCTTAAATACTGTCAGGATTTGATCTCATTGAAATTAACTTTCTTTGTGATCTGGATTGTCTTTCAGATCTGTTTACCCGAGGTATTGATATCCAGGCTGTGAATGTGGTGATAAACTTTGATTTCCCAAAGCTGGCAGAGACTTATCTCCATCGCATTGGCAGATCAGGTGAGAGGAAAGATGTGTTTTAGGTGCAACTTTGCTGATGACTGTGATGCTTCTTAGCTTTGAATTCACTTTTGGTTTTTATTACTGTATTTGAGAATTACGTTATTTTCTGACAAATTTATTTTGAGGTATCATCTCAGATGGTTATCCTTACTGAGGATATTTTCTAAATAAAGGCCCATTCTCTCGAAACTGCCCTGACCGACAAATGAAAAATAAAGGCTTCTTTTGCTTTCATCTCAGGAGACTTACTACTGCCCCTGTTTGCAGGGAAAATACTATACTGGAAACTTAGCTTCCAGGGTGTCTCAAGCATAGAGATCTGTACTTTCTTCTGCATGTATTCTGAAGTGTGTTTCTACTGACTGGACATCAGCAAAATATACCTTTAAGGAAGACAGTAAACAAAGGAACTCAGTATACTTGAACTTCGTAGTTCAGGCTTGCTCAAAAACTCTGAAGGGCTGGATGTGCATAATGCAGGAGTAGAAGACTTTTCTCTGATAATTAACCTGGAGCTTTGGTCAGAGCATATTGAACCTTCTAAGTTTTCGTATTCCTACAGCAGTATGAAACTCCTCCCCAAAAACTGATATGAAACGTATAGAGACCTGCAGCTGGATTTGTTTTTACCATCAGAGAGCAATGTTAACTTCAAAGTCTGTAGAGTTTTTCTGTCAGCCCCCTGTTACTCAGTTCAAATGTGTGGGGTTTTTTTGTTTGTTTTTTTTTTTTTATCAAGGTCGCTTTGGTCATCTTGGCCTGGCAATCAACTTGATCACCTATGATGATCGATTCAACCTGAAAAGTATTGAGGAGCAGTTGGGAACTGAAATTAAACCCATACCAAGCAACATTGACAAGAGCCTGTATGTGGCAGAATATCACAGTGAACCTGTAGAAGATGAGAAACAGTAAACATGTATGTTTGTAAGTGCCTCCTGAATACCAACATTGTGTGGGATGAAAGGAGAGTTGATCTGTTGGTATTTTAGCACAGGAGAAGAGGGAAACTGATGTGATGAAAAGGCTCTGAATGTGAAAACAAGGGTTTGAAATAGACTGTTAGCGCAAAGAATTCTGTGGACGTGCTAAGCTGGGAGGGGAGGAGGAGTTTTTTCTAGTTGTTTTAATTAAATGCTGACCATATGCTAAGGAGACCGAAAATGGGAGAAAGGGGAGGGGGGGAATGCTGTTGGGAGAGGCCATGATGAGGTACTAGTAGCCTAAGGAATTCTTTCTGTATTGCTTAGCTAAAATGAGAAATTGGTGAGGGGCAGAGAGGAAAGTGGTCCTCAGAAAGGTGAGGAGAGAAAATGGATAGCTGTGAGAACAGAGCACCAACAGAAGAGCTAAGCACCTCACCAGTCAGACGGAGCAGGTTCCAGCGAAAGGTGCTGCCTCTTTTGTATCCTTTGGTTCATAGAATTCCTGCAAGTGAACAAAGTAGGGAGCGAAGCTGTAATTCGTCTTTGCTGCCACTTGAGGTCGTCTACGTAGTTTTAAAAGAAAATGAGGTTGCACTGTTGGAGACTCCGAAGTGCTCCCTTTCTGATCATTGTCTGAGAAAAAGCTGCTAAGTCCTTTTATAAGAAGACTCCTTGCTCTGAACTGCAGTCAAGCAAAGTAGCTGCAGGATGACATTTGATCTGGCCTTAGTTAAGATGCTGTGTCGTGCAAGATCCAATACCATACAGTTTGGGCTGGAAATCATTCTTTTGTGTATTCTCAGAGATCATGAATTAGAAAGTGAAGCTGCTGAAATTTGCCTCAGGTGACCAATAAAAAAAAAGCGGCCGTAGAAGCAGACTGCTTGATAGTGTTAGAATGAACTGTGGTCCCTTCTTTGAAATCATCCAAGGACAGCCTTAGCCAGTCATGGCAAGCTGACTTGCAAGCCTCTGCTTTGCTGGTTGAACCTCCTCTAAGTTTGTAAGGAAATAAAGAAAACCCAAGTGATAAACTTGGAACAGGCTCTTTGGGTGGCTTCTTTAAGGGGCATACTCTGACCTTGCCAGAGAACACTTTTCTGCTTCCTAAAAGGGAAGAACCCAGGAGGTAATTGTACTCCTAAGTACCATGGAGCATTAGCAGCACCTCTTTCTACAAAGCTGAGGTTGAGCTGTTCAACATGCCCTTTGCTTTTCCAGAACTGGTGCGTAGTCAGTGTGAATTATCTCTTGCGTTCTAGTTTTGCATAGAACTGATTTAACTGTGGGTGTTGTGGTTGTGTTTTTTTGGTGTTTTGTTTTTTTTATAGGCTTTGATTACACATGCCAGAAGGTGAAGCCCTATGATCCAGATCTGTGACACATCGTTTCTTTGGGGATACCCTTCTCTTTGTGGGTTTTTCTTCGTCTTTTCATTTCGAAACTATGAAGACTAAAGAACTCGGCCTTTTTTTTATTTTTAAATTTGGCAGCAAGGAAGAAAGAAGATAAAAGGAGGAATGTCTTTTTGTTTTTCCACTTGTTTGCACTGTGTGCTGATTGAACATTAGTTGCACTAACTGCTGGTTTTAAATTTTGTTTTCTTTGGGTGGGAGGGGCAGCAAGGGAAGAAGAGAAACCCTGAAAAGAGAAGAATCTTGATGAACACGAGCTTGTCTGCTATTTCAAATTCTTTAACCATCGACTGAGTGCATTTCAACTTCTCCCTGGTTACTCATCTGTTTTTTAAGCTAAAGAGCTTGTTACTTATTCGTGCAAAGTGCCTTATGCTATGAGACCATTCAGAATATCACCTTTCCAACACAGCCCAAGGAATCAACAGCTGTTTTTGGTTTCAGGTCAAAGTTCCCCTCTCTTCCCCTTCTCCTCCTTCCTGGGTACTCAAGCCTAGGGCTGGGAGGTGAAATGTATTGGTAATACTACTTTTTTCTTCAACTTTTTTTTTTTTAACTGGAGGAGTTGATATGCATCTGCAGTTCACCCAAACTGTAAATATCTGTATTTAAAATGAAACCAACTTAAAATCTGGGCTGATTAGGTGCAGCATCATAGCGCCAGAAGGAAAGAGTAGCCTGTCATCCTTTGCAGGAGCCATAAGAAAAGCCCTGTGCTCTAGCAGAACACTAAAGACTGATTTCCATAAGAGTCTCCATTAGTAGTTACAGCACTTGATATGTAGACTTGTTTCAGAGCCATGGCCCTCTTTCCTCTGGTGCAGTGTGTCCCATAGAAAATCAGATGTGTATATTGTACAAACTTTGTAAATATTATTTTTTTTCTGTTTGGGTTCATATATAACTTTTTCTTTTGTGATGAAGGTTGCTGGGGTTAAAGGGATTAGACTGATTATGGGAGCAGCTAAAGATGAGAGGGGCTCAGTTTTCTGCAACACTAAACAGTGAGAAGTGCTCTGACCTCTGTGAAGTGCAGGCCTCCAAAAGTGTCCCTTGTCAGCATGGGTTTGCTTTGGTGCTGGCAACACTGTCCTGTACCACCTGTATGGAAGAGATCACTTGAGGGGCTCCAAGGCCTCCAAATCCATAGCTTAGCCTTTTTGGAGATGCTCTTTGATTTCCCCCTTAGAAACTTCAGGAGCTTGACAAGCTCTGAAGCAGGCCATGACCTGTGTTTCCACCATGGTGGGAGGGAAATCTGGTGGATGTCAGAATTGCTGAGCAGTGGATCCTTAAGATGTGGATTTGGGTTTAAGAGAGACCACAGAAAACCAGTTTACATGCATAAACTGACAGTTCTGGAGCTTTATGAATTGATTCACTTCCTGCAGCACTGTGCATTTTCTGCCCAGAGCAGCCTCTGTGCAGAACTGTGAGCAGGTAAGGGCAAGCCCCTGTTAACGTCAGAAGCTGCAGGAAGCTGCTTGCCATCTCCTCTAGTTTGGCATGAGTTGCTGTCTGTCATTTTGCATTGTATATTGTTGAAAAGTGCTATCTGGTCAAGTAGTGTTGCTTTAAATTGTGCCCCTCCCAACATGCTTGATGTTTGGCCTGATCTACAGGCAAAAGGAGTGAGACAAATCAAAAACTACTCTTTTTAAAATCCCTTTTAACCTGTTCACCACCACTGTCAGGAGGCACTTGGATGAATGCAATCCCTTTTGCTCATTTGTTTATTGCATATACAGATGCTGCACTCACCATGCTTGCTTACCTTTGAGGCAAGAATTGTCCTAATTTCTCCCATTTTGGCCCTTTTTCTTTTTTTGAATTGAAGTAAAATTGTGTGGAACAACAAGGTGGACTTTAGCCATCTGTTTCCTTAAGGATCATACATAACAAGCCAGGTGCCTCCTGACAGCTTTACAAGATGGAAAGGTTTTTGTGTTTGGGATGTTTTTCTTCCTTTTGTCAGCAGTGACTCCATAATTGTAGCAAATGCTGCACTAGAGTACAAACTCAAGAGCTTGGTCACAGACACTCTGTGAGCCACACAGCTTACATCTGACTGGCAGGTACTAAATGTAAACAATTTTGGGGTGCTTTTTGGGGGTGGGGGGGTGGGAGTTTGTGGGTGGTAACTTTGACCAAAAGTAAAATCTTGCTCTTGTACTGCAGCCAGCTTATGATTTTCCAGACAGAAGAGGGATCATTTTAGTGCAACGAAGACATGACAAATGTAAATAAGTTTTGTATCTTACCAGGGCATGCACATGTACCAAGAACAGGATAGCGATGTTGAGTCAGGTGTGTGTGCTCTGCTTGGATTTGTGGTAGGTTAGCCTGGTGCCATGCATTGATGGTCCCTCTTGAAGCACAGAACTTTTGAAAGTATTACTTTAAACTTGGCCTCTCGTTGAGGATTGGCACTTAACGTGAACTATCAGGGCACCATCTTTAGGTGGCTTCTTGTCAAGAAGGAAGCAGCCTATTTTTGGTGCTAGTAGGCTATCTCTAACAGATGCGATCTTGCAAATGGAAAGATGCTCCAAAGGACTAGGATAATCCTAGTTTTTTGTTTTGTTTGTTTGTTGTTTTTATTATTATTTTGTTTTGAGGTTTTCTTGGTTGTTTTTTTCCCTATCCAAGAGTAAGGAGTGTGTATAAATCTTGGCTTCCTGAGATTCATTACGAGCTCCATTTCTTGCTGGTCATGTACCAGCCTTTACGTGTGCATTAGTTGGAGCCTTCGGTGATGAGCCCTAGGTCAAATACTTCCTCTGACAAAGTTGATGTGAATGAGAACCTGATGTATTCTGCACTTTTTTACTCGGAAGTCAAAAGTGTCACTCCATGAATCTGTGAAATGGAGTTTAACAGCTGGATGAGGTGGCTGTGAAGAGAGTGAAGGAACCTTCGGCCACTTGAAAGAACCTCTAGGGTGGTCTCTGGGTGTGCTGGGGGACACCGCAGCTGCTGGAGGCCTTTTCCCAAAGGGAGGGGGGTGGGTTGGTCTCAAATACACATTTAAATTTCCAGAATGAGATGGGAGCATCTTTCCTTTGCCCTCTGATTGTTTTTGTGGGTAAGAACAGGGAAGCTCAACATGAATTCATGTTGTGTATGTGGTGGTATCAAATCATCTCATTCTGATCTTCTGTTTATTTTCATTTGGGATGGGGGGGAGGGTGTCTACTCCAAGGATTTAAAAATGCTTCAAACACTGTTTCTCTTCACAAATGACTGATTGGACACAAGCCCGAGCAGATGGCTGTCTTGCCTCAGTTTCTGTAGGAGAGGTTACGGAGATGCCATGCCATGTCTCCTGAGCTGCTGTTGTGGTCCTGGTGCTGAACTTTGTAGTGCTGCTGGGGCCAACTGGTCGTTGCTTTCTGAGGACAAAGTGAATTTTGTTCCCAGAAACTAGCAGTTCAGCTGCCATGGTAGAGGTTGGGCAACTGTAGTCCCTGCAGGGAGTTTCCTGGTTGCTGTGAACTTCGGGTCCATCTTTTTTGAATCACAGCTTATCTTTGTCATAAGCCAGGTCTCTGGACCAAAGAGCATGCATCTGAACTTCACAAGGAGGCTTTGGCAGATTAGGCTGTAGGTTTTGCTCAGTTTACTATTGTGTTGCTGAAATGCCTCTATGTGGAAGCATTGTTAAATTCTGCTGTAGACAAGTTAGGGAAGGGTAAGGAGGGAAGGGAGGGATGGGTTTATTAAGATACAGCCTTGCTGTATTTTAACCAATAATTTTGGGGAAGGGGTGTCAGGAGAAGGAAAATAGTCACTATTCCCTTTATTGAAAGAAACTGGAACTTTTATTTCAAGAAAAGAAGTTATTTGCGATTTGAGTGGAGTGTCATAATCCACTGGTCCCTAGACACGGGGTTGATATTCTTACTGTTAACCAGCAAACAACATGGTCTAGACCTTGAAAACAGTTGGGGGAGGGAGGGGAAAATTGGCTTTCTGTTAAATTGGCAAACTCTCCAGTGGAGCTCAGATTTTGTTGAGATGTGTTTTCTCTGGCTGTATCTGTGTTGCAGCACTGACTTGTGAAGAGCTTCATGAGTTGCAAATGCAAAAAAGATGAATGGTAAAATCCTGATTTTGTTGATTTAACTCAATAAAAGCTCCCTGGAACTCCCGTTTGTTCTTTTTTTTTTTTTTGTGAACTGTGCTGTGTGAGACGTGTGCTGATGCCCTTAAAGAGACCTGTGGCACTTGACAAAGGGAAGAGGGCTCTGCCTGCGCAAACCATCCTGGGTCTGCGCAGACCTTCCAGCCTTAGTGGCAGCTGCTCTTCCAGGCTCCAGTGCCCCACAGTCTTGTCTCTGCTAGACCAGTAGACTTGAACTGGCCTCTGGTTGCAGTGCCAAGTTAGCCCTTGACTTTGCCAATGGGGGTTTCTGTAAGGGCCCAGAGCAGCACTCCAGGAGTTTGCTGGGGCTGTGTCCTCACATCTTTCGTCAGGAGTCATCCTGAGCTCGGCTGCTTGTGCTGCAGAAAACCTGTGTGCTGTGACTCTGGTTGCTAGGAATGAGTGTTTTAAAGTTGCTTAAAAAATCATGAGCAACAGAATTGGCAGAAACATTTAATATAAAAGGGGAAGCAGATTTAATATAACAGTGAAAGCATGACAGAGTTTGTTGGCAAGGGTCACTCTAGTGCCGACTAGATGGTTAAAGCATAGAGAAAAAGCAGACTACAGTCAATCTAAAACCAATATCAACCCAAAAGTTATCTACATGGAGGCTGGGGGTGAGGGGGATAAGGGTAGGTTGATTCACAAGATTCAGACCTCTGTTAAAATCCACCCCAGAAGGCGTGGGTAACCCAGGTTGTTGTTAATAGATCCCTTTCGTAATCTTAACAATATTTAAGCCATTAATCATTTCTGTTTCTCACAACCCTCTTGTTCATCTGGGCCCTGGACATGACCAATGGTTTAGGCCTAACCTTTTTGTGTATACTACTGTGGCCTTGGTGGGGAGAGGTGAGTTAAAATTGGATGGTCTCTCAAACATTAAATATTAGTTACTACACTGCAGAAATATTATTGTAAAATGAGTCATTCAAGGTTGTTGACACCTGCCTGAATTTTAAATCAGGCAGTCTCTGATACGTTGTTTTTCCTCCATAAGTGTGTTCCAAATGCAACCTTTAAAATCTTGGCACTCCCGAGGGGCGGGGGCTGGGTCACGTGATGCCGGACCCCCGTCACGTGAGCGGCGGGCGGGGCCGGCCCCAACATGGCTGCGTACCTGCAGTGGCGCCGCTTCGTCTTCTTCGACAGAGAGACGGTGAAGGAGCCGCCGGGCCCGGATGGGGCCGGTGCGAAGCACTTTGCGCTGCCCCCGGGCATCGCGGTCTGCGACTCGGGCCGGGGCAGCCTCGTGTTCGGGGATATCCTGCCCGGGGCCGGGTGCTGGGGCCTGTGCGGGGCTCGGCGGGGCCGGGACTGGAAGGTGCTCCAGCTCTCTGCTGTCCATTGCTTTAAACATAAACAAAAAAACCTGAATGTGTTGGTGCTCCGGGGTCGTTCTGCAGAGGTGTTTACTGAAGCCCTACGAAGGGTCAGCAAGAAGCATTAACGTGTTCAATTCTGGTATGATTGGAAGTGTGGGGTTTTGGTTTTTGGTGGTTTTTTTTCCGTTTGTGTGCCTTAACTGTGATCTAAATATGGAAGGGCAGATTTGGTTTTTGCCTCGCTCCCTTCAACTCAGTAGTTTCCAGGCTTACAAGCTGAGGGTAACGCATCTGTACCAGCTGAAGCAGCACAGTATCTTGGTTTCTGTTGGAGAGGATGAAGAGGGTATTAACCCCTTGGTAAGTCAAATGACAAAGTGAGGAAAATGTATTTGTAATATGGGTCTTTCTAAAGGCTACTGGGAATATCTCAATTGACTTTTCTTACTTTAAGTACCTGGATCATTTTGGGCACTGTAACGTTTGATACCATGTCTTGGTCTTCTAATACCACATGTTCTGCTCATGCCGGATAGTTGTTGTTTGTAGGTGAAAGTCTGGAACCTGGAGAAGCGAGATGGTGGCAATCCTCTGTGCACACGAATTTTTCCAGCGATACCAGGTAACAAGCCCACGGTTGTATCCTGCCTAACTGTCCATGAGAATCTGAATTTCATGGCTATCGGTAAGTAAAACCAAGCTGTAACAGCTTAAGGAAAATATTACAAAAAATAAATATTATGAAAATTAACCCTTACTCATATGTAAGGAAAATGAACAGATAACACAAAAATCAGTACAGAACACACTGATGGTTTTTCTTCTTATGCAGCTGTTAACGTTATTCTCCCTGAGAGAGCATGTGTCTCTTGCTGTCACAGAGCTGGAGAAGATGAATGTGTAAATTTAGCCTGAGTCTGTATATTTTACACGAATAACTTTGATACTTAAAAGGGAAGCACATATTTTTAGTTGATGTCCTCATTCCCTGCCAGTTGGCCAGGCAATTTATTAAACTTAGTACTAAATTCAGCTTCTGTTGGTACAGGAGAAACCACAGGTTTTGTGATACCTGGTGTTACAGAGAAATTTTTTTCAAGCATGCTATAGAAACCTTTTTTTAAAATAAGAAAGCCAGCTTCCCCTTTTGGATTTACCCATTCCTTTGTAATGTTTCTTGTTTAACCTCTGACAGATTAAGAGCACTAATGTTGTGAGGTTACGTGGTCCCTGCACTGAAATCAAAAAGCTTTCCCTATCTGTGTGGTGGCCTTCCATCCTGGGACAACTTATAGGACTGGGACTGTTGGCAAGCTGTGAAAACTGCATGTTTTCACACCGAAAATCTTCCTCTTGTCTTTTTACAGTGTGTTTTGAATAAGCAAGGGAGTTAAAATGATCATTACAGTTGTGGGATGGGAAGGCTATTCGTAGAACAAAATACAGAGAAACTCAAAACAAAATTAACTTGCACATGAGATTTGTGTGTGGAAAGCAAGCTGAGCCTTGCTGAGCAGTGCCCTCCTGTGTGCAGTCGTGTGACAGCTCTGAACTGGAACAGGAGCACTGGGAGGTGGTTTGGCCAGACTGATTTGACACAAGAACCTGTGGCAATCCCATCACTTCATACCTTGCTGATGAGCAAGGTATCGTTGCTGACTGCAGCTGCCCTAACTTACGCTGAATAAAATTTCAGGTGTGCTGTATAAGTAATAGTTCAGTCTGTCTACTTCACTAGGTTTTGCAGATGGGAGTGTTGTTCTTACAAAAGGAGACATCACTCGAGACCGGCACAGCAAGACCCAGATCCTACACGAAGGCAATTACCCAGTTACTGGCCTTGCTTTCCGACAGTCTGGCAAAACTACACATCTATTTGTAGTGACCACAGAGAACATCCAGGTGAGAGGTTAATTGGAAAAAATGAGACTCTGGCTTGCAAATTTCATTAGCTTCAGAGTCTAGGCCAGAGCAATCCCCAAACCCTTGAATTTCCTCTGTAGTCTTACATGCTTTCAGTGAAAGACTATCCTCACCTGGAGCTGGACACTCATGGTTGTGGATTGCGCTGTTCATCTCTCAGTGACCCCTCCCAGGATCTCCAGTTCATTGTGGCAGGAAATGAATGTGTGTACCTTTATCAACCAGATGAACGTGGCCCCTGCTTTGCCTTTGAGGGACAAAAGCTGATTGTTCACTGGTACCGGGGGTACCTCATCATCGTCTCCAAGGACCGAAAGACTTCGCCAAAGTAGGGCTTCTCGGAACAGATGAGTTCTTTTTGCTCTTGCAGCTTTCTGCTTTCTCACTTTTTTGTTCTTCCCTGTGAAGCTTTGCTCTTGGAGGCCAATTGCAACTTTATCAGAGGCTGTTGAGGTTCATCCAGACCAATCTATCGATTAACTTCCATTGGAAGAGCAGCATGGTTAAGCATGCTGAATGAGTGGGAATTTTTCCCAGTCCTGTGAATTTCTCAGTATAACAGGATAATGGAATTTGTGTATAAATACAAGATGTTTTGCCTCTAGGCTCACTTAATTTATTGCCCAGGTGAACTTGTCTTGCTCTCTATATGTCCCTAGTTGGCACAGGTATTAAGATTTCAAGTTATGCTGTCTTTGTTTTTTAAAACTTTCTTCTGCTCTCCAGGTCAGAGTTTGCTGGGAATGAGGCACAGAATTCGGACAAACAAGTCCTAAATATCTATGACTTGTGCAACAAATTCATTGCATACAGCTCTATCTTCGATGATATAGTGGATGTCTTGGCAGAATGGGGTTCTCTCTATGTACTGACCAGAGATGGGAAGATCCATGTACTACAGGAAAAGGATACACAAACCAAACTCGAGGCACGTAAATCTGTTTTCTTACTAGTCTCTGCTTTATGTCTGCAAGATTGTACTGGCTCTGCAGATTGAAAAGTTGAACCATTCAGGTAGGTGAGTTACATAACAAGTGACCTAATAGCTTTTCAGCATAACCAGTGTTATAAGGCATTTGCTATTTAAAAGCCTAAGGACACATATGCACTAAAAAGAAGAAACAACTTGTTTTCCAGGTGTATTTGAATTTGTTTTGTGGGGTGGTATTTCCCTTATGCAGCTCTTACCATGTGTTTAACAGATGCTATTCAGAAAGAACTTATTTGAGATGGCCATTAACTTGGCCAAGAGCCACCACTTGGACAGCGATGGTTTGTCAGAGATTTTCCGGCAGTATGGGGATCATCTCTACAACAAGGGGAACCATGATGGGGCCATCCAGCAGTACATCCGGTAGGTCCTGTGGAGCCAGGATGTTGTAGTGCAAGTAGGAACTACAGAGGCTTTGATTTCTGTTTCAGCCCAGGAATAAAACAATTCCAAACAAAAAAAAAGTGTGACTTGAGGTGAAAGTTCTCTCCATAGAGAAAAACATTTCAGTGAGGTTAGAAGTTTTTGAGCACATTGCTTGAAAGTTTCTCTGTACACCTTGGGATAAAATTCTTCTCTTTGATCGTATTTTAACATGAATAATGTAGGCACACTGGGATGGAGTGGGGCCTGATGATACCATTATAAAGAAGGAATCGCTCTAGGTAAGATGGATGATGCAGTTTGACCATGAATGGCAGTCCTCTTGGAAAATACCCAAACAGTTCAACATCAGCTGTGTAAAACATCTTAGGTTTTTTAGAACTCAAACTTGGAGCAGCCTGGGCTTAGGGCTTACTGAAAACTTTGTGCTCAGTTTTTAAAATGCCACACAGTGTTAGGTTTATGTGGAACTGAGCGTCTGGAGTCCCCAACGTCTAGTGACAGTTGACATGTATTTTACCATTCATTTGTGTTAAGTCTCACGATAGCTGTGGCTAAACTGCTTCATGTGGGCATGAGCGTTTAAAGCTGACTTTGAGTTATGCAACTGAAATGAAGGAAAATGTAGCTTTTTTTTCCTCTGTTTTTGGGCTTCCCAGTTTGCTGTGGTCAGAGCCTAGTCTGTCTTCTCACTGCTGCGTTTAAAGGAGAATTACCTCCTTGTTTGCTGTCATGGTCATCTGATTGAAGCCTGTGTGTGCAGATAGGTAGTCTTACACCATAACTAGTTGTTGTATAGCTGAGTGATCACCCGTGGGTTAGTGCCTGCTGAAGTTAAAGCTTCTCTGTGCTCTGTTGTTAATTGTTCCATTTATTTTGACTTCTTGGGTATACAGTATCTTGTAACATGACTCTTTCCCTCACAGAACTATAGGGAAGCTGGAACCATCATACGTTATTAGAAAATTCCTGGATGCTCAGCGTATCCACAACCTCACTGCTTATCTGCAGACACTCCACCTGCAGTCCCTGGCCAATGCAGACCATACTACACTTCTGCTGAATTGCTATACCAAACTCAAAGACAGCTCCAAACTGGAAGAGTTCATTAAGGTATTGAGGGGAAGGTGAAATCGTGCCACATAATTATGTGATCATATTAGTTAAAAAGAGGTAGCAATGACATTGTAAATTCGCACCTGTAGGGCCATTAAGACAGAGAAGAATGGATTTGTCACTCAGTACCCCTTCTTTACTCCTTGATTTCCAAGCTCTTGTTTACATTCTCAGTTTGGTTGACTTGCTATCTGGATCTGAGTGTGCTTGCTTCTGCCAGTGCAACTGGCAAGAGAATGAGAAGTGGTCGGACTCCTTCCTTTCTGCACGTGTCACCTTTCCCATGCCTGAGAGGGACCGAGTTGTCCCTGCTCGTGCTTTCCTCCTCTTACGTAAATGATTGCTGCTTCTAGACTGTGGAAGTATTTCTGAGGGACCATCTTTCTGCTTTTGTTCTTGGAGACGAGTGACAGCGAGGTCCGCTTTGATGTGGAAACGGCCATCAAGGTGCTCCGCCAAGCAGGTTACTACTCCCACGCTGTGTATCTGGCAGAGAAGCACGAGCATCATGAATGGTACCTCAAAATCCAGTTAGAGGACATCAAGGTAAGGAGACATAACTGCTCCCATGTTCTTACTTGGGAGAACACCATATGTCTAGCCTCCTCTTCAGTGAGAATACCATTTCACTGACCTCTTTCCTGAGGATAGCATGCTGATGGGACTGCTGAGGCAGCAGCAGCAACACTTGTTGCTGCTTGTGTGTTGCCTTTCTCCTGTTGGCATGTGTGGGTAGACTAGGGGTGGAAATCAGAATCTTCCTTGTTCTGTTTCAGATGTGGCTTTTTACAGTGCCCTTTAAGAGGAGGTAGAGTTGGTAGGGAGGGACTCATCTAAGTCTCTCCTCCAGGCCACATCCAGTCTTCCTCCCTGAGGAGGAAAACAAGCGGGAATAGTGAACTAGGTGATAATTCAGAGCAAATAGTGTTTGTGACATACTCACAGCATGTTCTCAATGCTTTCTGTCCTAACCTCAGAGTGGAGAGCAGAGGCCAGTGTTCTGTGATTGTTTTGTTGGCTGTCTCCACAGAACTACCAAGAGGCTTTGCACTACATTGGAAAGCTGCCCTTTGAACAGGCAGAGAGTAACATGAAGCGCTATGGTAAAATCCTAATGCACCATGTCCCTAACGAGACCACGGAATTGCTGAAGATCCTTTGCACTGATTACCGGCCCTCGGGAGACAGTGAAGGCCATGGGATGCTGGAAGGAAAAAAGGTACCATTTATGTCGACAGCGAGTTTTTGCTCTCCAGTAGTAACTTCGTAGTGAGTGCTTCTGCATACCTTGTAGCGTCAGCCTGATGGTTTAGGTATAATGAGAGTTATACCTAAAAATATGTGTGTGTATATATATATGTGTGTATGCATATATATATATATATGCGCTCAGGTGAGACCCCACCTGGAGTACTGTGTCCAGCTCTGGAGCCCTCAGCACAGAAATGACATGGACCTGTGGGAGTGGGTCCAGAGGAGGGCTACAAAAATGATCAGGGGAATCAAACACCTGTGTTCTGAAGAAAGGCTGAGTGAGTTGGGGTTGTCCAGCCTGGAGAAGAGAAGGCTTCAGGGAGACCTCATTGCAGCCTTTCAGTACTCAAAGGTAGCTTATAAACAAGAAGAGGACGAACTTTTTAGCAGGCCCTGTTGCAATGGGACAAGAGGTAATGGTTTTAAACTAAAAGAGGGCATATTTAGACTAGATAGAAGAAAGACATTTTTTACGGTGAGGGTGTTGAAACACTGGACCAGGTTGCTTAGAGAAGTGGTAGATGCCTCCATCCCTAGCAATGAATATTCAAGTCTAGTTGGATGGAGTCCTGAACAACCTGATCTAGTTGAAAATTTCCCAGCTCTTTGCAGGGGCATTGGACTAGATGGCCTTTAAAGGTCCCTTACAACCCAAACTATTCTATGATTTTACAAGAAGCTCTGTCCTGGTGTACTGGTAGTCCTAGAGACAAGGCACCACTTAAAGCTATTGCTCAGAACTGATTCCTGATGTGGTTGTCATCCTGTGTCATGCTGTATCTGTTGTGTCTCAGAAATGAACATTCCTCACAGCAGGGAGGAAGCGCCAGTCCAGCTTAGACTGATCTGGGTGCTTGTCTCTTTCTGTCCGTGTTACAGGCTAATTCAGAGGAGTTCATCCCAGTCTTTGCAAACAACTCCCGCGAACTGAAGGCTTTTCTGGAGCACATGACTGAGGTTCAGGCTGACTCTCCACAGGGTGTTTATGACACTTTACTGGAGCTTCGACTCCAGAACTGGGCACATGAACAAGATGAGCAGGTTTGAGCTCTTCCATCATTGTGTTTTGAGAGACAGATTTGATGTCTTTGAATCCTATTTGCATTCCTGCAAACCCGTAACCTTTCCAGCTAGGCATTGATAACATGAGGCAATACATATGCTGTGCTGGTCAAATAGCACATAAATGGGAGGGCAGCCTGCTAGCTGGGAGAATACTCCTTTAAGGGAGGCTGAATTTGTTTTGTATGAATCTCATTTAAGAACAGATTGCACACAATACAGCCTCTGTGAGCAGATGCCTCACCCACAAAAGTATCTCTATTTGCTTGCCTAGATCTGTGAGGATGCTGGCTGTTTGGGCCAAGAAAATCATGTCTTGTTTGCTTAAAAGGGATAGAGAACAAATAGCAAAACTGTCCTCTGTGAAAGAGCTGCAAATTGTCAGGTCTTAGTGCAAAATAGCGTGTACTATGTGTGTGTCTGTGTTGCTCTCCCTGACCTCTCCCCCTTCTTTGTAGATCAAGGAGAAGCTGCACAATGAAGCCCTCACCCTCCTGAAGAGTGGAAGGTTCAAAACAGTCTTTGATAAGGCCTTGGTCTTATGTCAGATGCACAATTTCAAGGATGGTGTCCTCTACCTCTATGAGCAGGGCAAACTGTGAGTGTTGTTCTTGTCTGTAGAGTCCTTCCCCTTCTGCCCCCATTGAGCCTTAGCTTGTCTGTGCCTTCAATGGTAGTGACCTCTTTAGTGTCTCAAGATGGGAATGGTAGTTTATTGCTCAGCTGAAATACCTTGTTGTTAGAGCAAGGCAGTTACATAGAGAGTGAATGAGAGACTTGTCTTTGGCTTCTGTGTGAGTCTGGGGTTTGCGTGGCTGGGTGGAAACCTGAGGTCCCTGTAATAATTCAAGGGGAGAGATAGATTGTGGCAGCTGATGAGTTTTTTTTCCATAGTTTCCAACAGATCATGCACTACCACATGCAGAACGAGCAGTACAAGAAGGTGATCGAGGTGTGTGAGTTGTATGGAGACCAAGAGGCTTGTCTCTGGGAACAGGCTCTTGGCTACTTTGCACGGAAGGAGGAGGACTGTAAAGAGTACGTTGCTGCAGTGCTGAAACACATCGAGAACAAGAATCTTATGCCTCCACTGCTTGGTAATAATGACATGTGGCCTCAACCCACAGCAACCCTCCAAAAAAACCCCTAACCCAAACAAAACAACAACAACAAAACCCAAAACCAACCAAACAAAAACAAAAACCAAACAAAACCTCAAGCAAACAAACACAAACAAAACAAAAACAAAAACCAACACAAAACCAAAAAACAAACCCCCAAAAAATTCAACCCAAACTAGTTTGTAGCAGCCTGTATAGACCAGAAATTTGAGAGGCCAATCAATGAAGTTGGAGCTCACCATTTGAAGTAATATTCTCTGCTCTGTAGGGAAAAGCTATGTCAATCACAGCTCCCTAATTAGGAAAAAAGATCTGTAGTATCAGTGAGATGTCTGTACATGCTTTCTGTTCTGTCATTGTGGGGCAGTGATGGGCTTGCTGAAACTCCTGCTGTGCCTTGGTGAAGTTGAACTGGAATCCAATCCACTACTAGATCCTTGCTTTAGTTCTTTTGGTCTGAGCTATCCAGACATGCTCCCAGTTCCCCTTTTGTGGAAGAGGTCAAACTGAAAGAGAGCCTTTTCCAATTCCATAAGAATGTGAACTGTCTTTGCCTGTAAGTGGCCTTTCCCAGGAAAACAGTCTGCCCAGGCAGGACTAGTGTAACTTTTTGTGCTTGTGTTTAAACTAACATCTTGGTTGCTCTCAGTTGTGCAGACGCTGGCTCATAACTCCACAGCCACCCTGTCTGTGATTAAGGATTATCTTGTCAACAAGCTGCAGAAGCAGAGTCGCCAGGTAGAGCAGGATGAGCAGAGAATTCAAAAATACCGAGAAGAAACTACAAGGATCCGCCAGGAGATTGAAGAGCTAAAAGCAAGGTGCAGAAGTGTGTGCTGTCTTGTCTTGTCCTATGTAAGGACAGAACTGCTGTTTTCTTTTATTAAGGTAAAATATAGTTTGTCTTTCTCATGCTTCTCCATCTTGTCACTCTCAGTCCCAAGATCTTTCAGAAGACCAAGTGTAGCATTTGCACCAGTGCATTGGAGCTGCCTTCAGTCCACTTCCTGTGTGGTCATTCCTTCCACCAGCACTGCTTTGAAAGCTACTCTGAGAGCGATTCGGAATGTCCTACTTGCATGCCAGAAAATCGCAAAGTCATGGACATGATCCGAGCCCAGGAGCAGAAGAGAGATCTGCACGACCAGTTTCAGCATCAGGTAGGGTAACATTGCCTATCTTATCAAATTGAAATAAATAGAGTTTAGATTCATTTATAGGCTCGTGGAGGCTGGTAAAAAAGGGGAAGGCTTGAAAGTATTTTGTAAACAAGTTTGAGTCTGAATAATTAAGCATTAGACCCTAGAGTGACTGCAATGTATGGAGGCCATGGAGAGTTCTTGTCGCTTTGCGAAGGTGAAAGGGAATCCATTCTCACCTTAACCTCAGATAGGTCGAGACCTATTGGTCAGTGTCACAGCTGGTCAGCGAGTTGTATAGAACAAATCAAAGAGAAAGGAAAAAAAATTGTGTAAATTGGAATGGGGACAGGACCAAAATGTTGTTTCCTAAGGATGAAGCAGTGAAGTTGAGAATGGGGCACATGTGGAAACTAGAGCAGCTGAGGCAGTCACCTTCCTGCTTAATTCAATTGTTCATTATCTCCTCCGTGCATGGCTCAGATGTAGGTTTGACACATGAGGTGGAATGGCCAGTGGCAGGAAATCTAGCATCTTCCTCTGCTACGTGCAGCCCTTGCATGGAATGAGCAAAGAGCCAGGGAGTGACATGGGCTGCCCTGTCCCTTAATAAAGAGGTTCCAAGTGCAGGGATTGGAAGGAAAGGGGCTGGAGGCAAGAGGCTCTGGAGGCTTTTGCTGATGCTGCCTGCTGTGTGTTTGGCAGCTCAAGTGTTCCAACGATGGCTTCTCTGTTGTTGCTGACTATTTCGGTCGTGGCGTCTTCAATAAGCTCACACTCATCACGGACTTGCCCTCGGGAAAGGCGGCGACTCGGGAAACGCTCGAGGCTGGCCTGCAGCGGGAGCTGCTCATCCACACCAAGCGCAGCACCTGATCCCGGGCCCTGTCCACGCGCCCCCTCGGTTGTACGGAGTCCCGCGCTGTGTCCTCAATAAATCAGACCCCTTGGCTCCAGTAAACCAGCCTGGCCTGGCAGTGCCGCACCTGGAGCGGCACCTCGACCCCCTCAGACCGGACTGACCGGGCCGAGGGCTTGGAGGGCGGGGCCCGGAGGGGCGGGGCCCGGAGGGCGGGCCTCCCTGAGGGTCGCGGGGGCGGGGCCGGCGGTGA
>VZRE01014691.1:873874-892360 GCA_013396775.1 Cephalopterus ornatus
GGGTCCGCGGGCTCCTCAGGGCTGAGGGAGGGGCTGGGCTTCCGAAGCTTGCGTGTTCCGGTTCCTTCCTTGGGACTCCGGGAAGAAGTTTGGAAAGCGCTCTCTTCGGAGCCCGGAGGGGGCGGCCGACTCCGGGAGCGCTCCCTCGGCGCGGGGACCGGAGGTGAGGCGCGGGGCCCTCCCGTGTCTGGCGGTGGCTGTGTCACTTGCAAGGCCTGTGCAGCTCTTACAGGGAAAAAGCGCCAATGACTGACGGCTGCAGCCCGCTCAAGGGCAGGGAAGGGATGTGTCCGGAGATAGCGCAGGTATCTCTTGCCAGCGGACTGCAGCGGGAGGAGCAGCCTCGCAAAGGGAGATAAGAGACCCTCAGACCTTTGTTCTGAGATAATCTCGTTCCTTCTGGTAGCACGTTCTAGGAAGAATTTCGTACTGTCACGAAGGCATTTTGTGTAGAGATCAGGGCAAGGGACATAGCCGTGCCTGTGTGTTGCCTGATTTTCTAACCTGAGGCTCATGGGGCACTTTACAAAGGGAAGCAGCTACTTCCTGTCGTTTTACTTGTAGGGAAACTACAGTCCTGAGAACCACGTTAACTACCAAAGGGTCCTTAGCCCCTCGGTGGGAGAAAAACTGAAACTCACCTGTATTTGCTTGAGTCTACTGCTTCTTGCATGTGTGGAATGATGACACACAGTGTGATCCTGGGTTTATTTTACTTGCTTCTGCTGTTCTTATGCAAAGGAATGTTCTTCCTGCAGTTTACTGCTTTGAGATTTGTTGCTTGCTGTATATGATGACGTAAGGTGTTACTTTTCTGTGTGTGTGTTTGTAGAACCTATAAATAAAGCTCTGTTCTTACAGGGGATGAGTAACTTTGTATTTGACACTAACTATAGATTTTTCCAGCGGCACAGTGAAATCCTACTGGCTTCTCCCAAAACTTGCAGTATTGGTAAAATTCATACTTTTAGAGAAAGCAGGAGGCTACCCAGTGTGCAGTGTGACTTAGTCTTTCATCACTGAGCAACAGGAGGATGGTTTTGCTTACTTTTCTGCCCACTTGCTGATGAACGGGTGTCATTCAGCACTTGTGTTCCATGGAGGTGAAACACAACAAGTAGAAGCATGAGAATCCTGATCTGCAGGCTTCTGCTCTAGTCACTCTTCCTAACTTGATGCATTGCTGTGCCTCATGAATGCTTGGATCACAACAGCACTGGACACAGGGAAATATTGTGCCACTTAGGCAATAAAAGAAGTTCTTCAGTGCAGTGGTCTGGTCATGATAGGAGTTCGCACAGTTCAAGGAGTTTGTACCTATGAGTGATTTTACTTGAGGCAACCTATTTCGAATACTTTTGATTTTGAGAGAATGTACTGAGCATGCATGCCTGACTGTTGAAGAATAGCAAAGCCTCCTTAGCTACCATATGGACAATGTGCTCTTTCTTTAGGACTTTCTGCTTCCTTGCAGCTGGCCCGGATTCAGACTGACAGCGTGGTTACAATGCTCTGTGAGCTGTACCCTGACCTCCACTTTGAGATTGGTAAGTTTTTTTGGGTGCTGCCCTGGGGGTGGAGGGCAGCAGGAGCCAGTTGGTTATCTTTGTGTGCAAGAGGTGTGTGTAGAGTCAGGAGGAGGAGGAGGAGGATTTGACCCCACTTATCTAAGAGTGCAGTCTGAATTCAGTTATGTTGTGTGGCTTAGCAGCTGCTGCTGATTTCTTCCAGGGGAGAAAGATGGATTTCATAGGCTCTTGATGATCGAAGTGCTGAGTATGTGATGCACATGGTGTTCTGTTGCTCCGTTTGCAAACGTGGTATCATTCTGGCTGCACTGCACTGAGCATTAGGGGCATTTTCTGGTCTGGGGCTTGAGGCTTTCAACAGGAATAATGGGAGCTCAGCCTTGCACTGGAGAGAACTGCTGCATATGTGTTCACTGGCACTCCAGAGACAGACTGTGGCAGTTTACATCGGGTCAGCTCTTCCCAAACCTGTCCCCTTTCCCCTTGCTTTGGTTTTGATGACAGTGAAGGAAGTCTCAATTTCACTTGCCTTGAGTGCAGGCTATTTCTAGAAGTGAGCTGCTCTTGTACTGAGCCTGAGTCGGTGCCTACCTAGCAGTGTGTGACACTGCGCTGCACGTGGCATTTCACATAGGTGTTTTCAGCCTAAGCCCAGTGCTCTTACCAACCCTAACATTTTACCTGTACTATCTCTGAGCAGTTGCCATGTCAACAACTGGAGACAAGATCTTGGATACAGCACTTTCCAAGGTAAAGAATCTCTTCTTCCCTTATACAAGAACTAATCATATTTGAAGTTATATTGACTGATGCTTCTTTTGTGATTCATGTCCTTCCATTTATGTGTAGATTGGGGAGAAGAGCCTATTCACCAAAGAGTTGGAAAATGCACTTGAAAAAAATGAGTAAGAGCTTATTGTTTTCCCTTCTTCTTTTGGCATTTGTTGCTCTTTGGACATCTCTGGCCTGCTGCATATGTGATCTGCTTTCCTTCTGTTCTGGTACCTCTGGCTACAAAAAGAAATCCTTTGATAAGTCACTGTCTTTTTCTTTCCCTTTTCTCTCTCTGCCCTGGGCTTAGGCCATGTATTTTGATTTGAAATTGTGTCACTTTGTCTGCCCCGGTTAGGTTTCTTTTCTTCTGTCATTTGTGTATTAAATATGCATCAGAGGATGTAATTTCACTTTATTTCTGCTTATGAGTATGTTCTTTTAGAAATACTTTACTTGATGGTGATAATGTATTGTAGAACATATTTATTATGATCATGTTAACATTTATTAACATGTTTGCAAGCAAAATGTGCAGGAGAATTTGGCATGGGCAAGTTGTGCTGCGTTCTAACTTCTCTCTACAGAAAATCTTGGATCAGGCTCCTGCTGGAGGAGAGAGAGATTAGTGGTGTTTTGATGGGTTTGAGGTGTTTGGTTGTTCTTGTTTAATCTCTTTTTCAATATTCTGAGGAGTGTTGCCTTAGTTAAAGGAGGTTTAAAAACAAAGGTATTTTTTATCTCTGCTATGTAGTTACATCATACTGCATTATCAGTGAAGTTGGTGAAAACATACTGGGGACTCAAGCATTTATGATGATGTTCACTTGCTGTGTAATGAAGCAAGTGCCCTGTAGTTTGGGTTGCTGCCACTTTCACTTTGAAGCATAATCCAGTCCCCAGACTGATGCATATTGGTATGAGTCTCTCTGTGTGAACATGCCCAGCATCTTCCCCTCATTCAACTTAATTTTTTCTAAAGTGTCTTGCATCGCTGCTGGGAGGAAGGCATTATCCCAAGGGGGAGAGACAGAGAAAGGTGAGGTAGCTTTTTTTGGAGTAACATGAGAACTCTATAGTAATTCGGGCTGTGGAATCCTGAAATTCCTCTCTTCTCCAGATTAATTCCCAGAGTGGGTCCAAACTTTTCTGTAGGTGACCTGCAAGCCTCTGATAGATCACCACATGAGCTCAACAATCTGTTTGCTCATTACTACCCTCTAATTTTTAGAGTTGACCTTGTGGTTCACTCCTTGAAGGACCTGCCAACTTCCCTTCCTCCTGGCTTTACCATCGGCGCCATCTGCAAGTAAGTGTGAACACAAGGCTTGATTCTCTGAAGGGCTTACATTTTACAGTGTTGGTAAAGAGGAGCAAAGGCAGCTTAGGTCCGTTTATGTGTTCAAAGTTTCGTCACCCTCTGAATAATCTCCAAAACGGTGGAAACACCAGAGCTGCCCTACTGTTCTCTAGCCAGCAGGTGTGCTGAAAATATTTGCTTTTACAATGACAGTGGGGTATTTTGGAGCCAGAGGCATTTCCTCCAGGGACTGATAGTAGACCCGTTAAGCTTAACAGCCTTCCCTTAAATGACGTGTCATTCATTCTGTGCTTGCATTATTTTGCAGAAGGGAAAACCCACTCGATGCTGTTGTCTTTCATCCCAAAAACTGTGGAAAAACACTGAGCCTCCTTCCTGAAAAGAGGTGAATGGGAGAGGGAGGGGAAGACAGGTGTGAAAACAGAAGGGGGCAGTTGGTTGATTCTTTCCAGTGGCAAGTCAGTGAGCTCCTTGCTTTATTATGTAGTAGTTTTATATTGCCTTTTGTGAGTGTTCCACAGACATTACAATACACCCACTAGCTGGGAAGAGCAGCAGCAGGGAGTGCTGCACACTGGGTGAGACTGGATCTCTCAAGCCACCCTAGAGTTGCAATGTTGATTCTCAAGTTAGACGCTTTCTGTTCAGGATCACCAGAGTGAATTCCTGCTTCCTTGTATTGTGCCTACTGCAGGGAGACGCATACAATGCAGATGGGGTGTCCAGTGCAGGATTTTGGCTTTCATGGACCGGAACTATGCTTTTGTTCTCACTCAGCCAGTTCTGATTACTTCCTGGATTTTTTGGAATCACTTCCTTGTGGTTTTCCCGTTTTGAATTGCCTGCTCTTTCATAGAGGTTATTGGAATCTTTTGTCTGAGACAGCTGAGTGAAATTACTCGGGTTAAGGTAGCTATTAGAAAGATATTTTTTTCTATGTTAAGGTGAAAGAAATAAACTAGCTGTAATAGAAACATAGATTGTGCTTCTGCACATTTGGATGGCAGGAAAATCATGTCTGGTCTAGGATCCAGGTTACCAAAAGGGGGAAGTGGAGGGGCAGGTACCAATCTCTTCACTCTCATGACCAGTGATAGCATTTGAGCAAATGACTGGAGCTATGTTAGGCTGGATATTAGGAAAAGATTCTTCACCCCAGAGGGTCGTTGAGCACTGGAACAGGCCTCCCAGAGAAATGGTCACAACACCAAGCCTGAGAGAGTTCAAGAATCATTTGGACGATGCTCTCAGACAGATGGTGGGATTTGTTGGGGTGTCCTGTGTAGGGTGAGGAGCTGGAACTCGATTGATGATCCTGATGGGTCCCTTCCAAATCAGCATATTCTATGATTCTGTGATTCTGTGAATAGAAGTAAATAGCTTACATTGTGAGAAAGGAAATGCTCACTGCCTAGACTGGCAGTTTTCTGTGGTTTCCAATTAGGCACTCAGAGGTTCTCTATTTACTGCATCTATGTAACTGATGAAGTCCATCCATTTTAGTCACTTTAGTTGTCTGGCTTTGTCTGCTTCATTTTGAGACAGCCAAGTCTTTTTTTCTGTTATAAATGTTGTGGTCTTTAAATGAGGTTTATCAGTCCTTGACAGTGGCTGGGGCTGCTCTCCAGAAGCATATCCTGTAAATCGTCTCCTTGGGAGTGCCTTCAGGCAGGCTTTGTGCTAAATTTCACAGATTGGTTTTCTTTCTTCTAAGGAGATATAAATCTGGTTCTTAGATCTTCACTTCAATATATATGTAAGAAAAAAAGTTACCACTTTTTTCCTTGGAAGTTTTGTCATATTTCTCTCTGGAGGTATTAGGAGTACGCTGGATTTCACTGATTCTATGTTTCCTTACAGCGTGATTGGAACCAGTTCACTTCGGAGAGCAGCTCAGCTCAAAAAGAAGTTCCCTCAGTTACAATTCAGGGATATTGTATCCTTTCCTGGCAAAACGTGGGAGCTGGGTAAAGCTGCAAAGGGGAAAATACAACTTAATGCAAAGTCTACATTCAAGGCTGATTTGTACTAGCTGACCTAGAAGAACAAACTGTTTCCTCAAATGCTGCCTGCCCCCTGCTACCCTGTTCAGAGAGTGGGTGTAGCACTGTAGTCATTCTGTCCTCTGCTTTCTCAGGAGGCTGTGAGCAAGGGGCCAGCCGTGATCTCACTGGGGTTCAGGGTGCATTGGATTGTGTGCTATGTAGTGTTTGAGGAACGGTGCCTCCCATGTGTTTGTTGAAGGCATGTGACCAAATGCCAGTGAGTTCCCAGTAACCCTGGATGTGATTTGGACCACTAGTTCCAATGTGGGTGGCTGAACTACTGAGAGAAGGCATTGTTACTCCGGTCCTAGGAGCCAAGTTCTTTGGAGTGCAGAAGGAGCTGGGTATTAATACTTAAATGACGTGCAGAGTCAGCACTTGAATTAGTATTCCATAATGCTTGGCAAAATTCTATTTCAAGAAACAATTGTCCATATTTAACACTTCTTTCAGGATGGTACTGATGTTCTCATTTGAAGGCTGTTGGATTCTGTGTGGTCTGTAAATGCTCAAGTCGTTGTAGGACTGCTTGCCTGCTTGTTTCTATGCTTGCTTAACCACTTCTACAGAGAGGGAACTTAAATACCCGCCTAAAAAAGCTAGATGAGAAGGAAGACTTCAGTGCCATCATCTTGGCTGCTGCTGGGCTGAAGAGGATGGGCTGGGAGCATCGCATTGGCCAGGTGAGGAGCAGCAAAGCAGAAAATATCGTTCTCTGCCAAACTGTCAAGTGCTTGTGTTTCAGACCTTGTGGTTGTCCTATCCAAGATGAGCATGCAGTCTGTTGACTCCATTGCTGTGATAGCTTGTGATTTGAGGTGCTTCGGGGAGGAGTTTTGGGTTTTTTTTTTGGTTGGTTGCTTTTTCCTTCATACAGAAATTTATACTGTTTGGTTTTCTGTGGTTCAGTAACAGTCTGTGATCTGGTCATCTCCCAGCAGTTTGCAGCACTCATATCTGGCAATGCAGAGTTGTGCAAGACTCAGATTCTTGTGATTGGCTATTTCACAAAGTGCTACAGTCCAGTTGACGGAAAGTGCATTATTTCACTTTAGCAGTGGAAACACTGGGGCCTGGGAAGGGAGAGGGGATATTTCTTTAATCTGACATGAAGTCATTTGGTATTAGAGACAAGCACAGAATTTGGCTCTTGTTTCCTATATTCTGAACACTGCGACTTAACTCTGATTTTACTTTCTTCCAGCTCCTAGACCCTGAAGATTGTCTGCATGCTGTTGGACAGGTATTTTACAGCTTTTGTACTTTAAGCCATGCTATGTATTGAAAGCCAGCAGCAGCACGATGTCTCTGAGTGGTTGATTGTGCTGAAGACTTCTTGCTTGTTGGTTGCCAAAAAACTACTACATCTGTCTCTTTTGTTGGCTGTTACGCTGTTTTAGGCACAGCTTGTTGGAAGAATGGGGGTCAGCTCTGCTACTCAGTGTGGTGGGGGCTGATTTCTATTCATAATGGAAAAATAGTAAATGGGAAAGGTAATGCATGCACAGCTAGGATGGGTGACACAGCAGGTGTGGGGCAGGTTCTCGCAGGGTTGGTGTTACACTGCGCCGGGATACTTCTGCACAGCTGCTGCAGCATCTTTGCCCTCTGACGCTCCATCCTTCTCCCTTATGGTGTCCTGACTCTGCAGGGTGGAGCTGAAACAGGTGTCTTGGAGCACATTCTTAGGGCTCTTTATGGGCAGGCCAGCGGTTCCCATCCGTTCCAGGCACGTGGCTGAGTTTACACAGGATTGCTCAGCTGGTATCAAACTTGCTAAACCAGATCCATTAGTGATTGCACGTGACCAATCTGCACATTCATTCTGAAACAGTGATTTTGATCATGTGTTGGTCAGGTTGCCCCTGCCCCGTCATGTCTCCAATTTAGGAAATAATTGTTTTGTCCCTGTTACTCATTCAGCACTTGATCTGTTTCTTGATAAAGGTTGTAAACCTTGGACTTACCCAGCCTACTCATCCCAAAGGCACAGTAGGGTGCGTGTTTCTATATATGCAGACATAATTGAGATAGGTTCTAGAATGGTTTGAGGTGGCAGCATGACCTTTAACATTTGGCTGATTAAGTTCCAATCATCTGTTCACAGCAGCTGCTATAGGATGACTCTGCAGCCAGTAGAGCGTTTTGTAATTCATTTCTGTAAACATCACTCCCTTAGTGAAAAGCATTTGAGGCTCTGAGTTCTGTTTCGTGGTCAATGCTGAGTGCACACACAGAGGCATGAAGTTGAAGAATTACTCTATTTTGTTGCGTGTTTCTTCTTCTAGGGTGCCTTAGCAGTGGAAGTTCGTGCCAAAGACCAAGAGATACTGAATATGGTATCTGCCCTGCATGATGCAGACACTGTGTTGTGCTGCATTGCTGAGAGAGCCTTTATGAAACGTTTGGTAGGTCTGGTGTCCTTGCTCTTCTGCCTGCTGCAGTAAATACTGCTCTGCTAGTTGACTTTATGCTGTAGTATGGGAAATCCGTTACACTTTCCTAAAACTGCGAAGGAAGGATTACTTCTGAATTGAGAAGGGCCTGAAAAGTGATGGGTGGGGGATTGTGTGCAGCCTAAACTTTTCAGAGGCCTCTGCTTTGCAAGTGTTGGGTAGGAGCCTTAGTGTCAGCTGCTTTTTGTTTTAGGAAGGTGGATGTAGTGTCCCTGTTGCTGTCAGCACCCTGCTGAAGGATGGCCAGGTGAGGAGTACTTTGTTTTTTTCTGGGATTATTTCTGAAAACCTATTCTAAATGTGTGCATGTTCCCTGATCCTTCCCTGAAGATAATTTCAGCAGATATCTTTATAGCCAATTAGGACAGATAGTCTCCTGACTTGACCCTTCCATCAGTGGGTCTGGCTACTGAAGCTGTCTTCTAGAAAATTCCCTTATAATACACGCCAGATTTCCCCTCTCACCACCCTTGCTTATTTTAAGACAGTGTTGCCCTGAGATCTGAAAGTCTCACTTCTGACCCCACCAAATCTGTTTTTAGACAGTGGAGTGTGATTAAGGAGGTGGGAAACTAGAAAAAAGTCCATCCTTTTCCTTGGGAAGTTGCATCTTCCTTAACAGGGATTTTTTCTCTTATGCTTGTATTGTAGTGCTGTTCTTGCTGATCTCACTGCATGACAAAACCCTTCCCCTCCAGACTTAGCTTTGTATGTTGGGTGGGTTTTTTTTAAAGAGGGGTAGTTGGCTGTTTGTTTGTTAATACGGTATTAATCCATTCTGTCTGTCTTTCCAAGTTGTACTTGACAGGAGCAGTCTACAGCTTGGATGGATCTGATAGCCTGAAGGAGACTATGCAGACCAGTGTCAACTACCCCCATCAGGTATGTGCCCCCCAGTGGCTTCAAAATTCAAAACTGAACCTGAATGACAAAACCCAGACCTTTAGAAATAGATGACTTTTGGTCTGGTTCCTTGGAAGTTGTAACAGCACACTGTTCTTGAGGCTCCTCATACCAGATTTTACCCTGTTTTGTGGGTGTCCGAAGCAGTTCCTTGCCTGCTCCTCCCTGCTGCCTTACCTAGAGGTGTTTGTATTTGCAGAATGAAGATGGACCAAACGATGATGTGCAGCATGTTGGCATCACAGCCAAGAATGTCCCTAGTCAGGCCCAGGAAGCTGCGGAGAACCTGGGTGTTGAACTGGCTAATCTACTTTTGAGCAAGGGAGCAAAGAATATCCTTAGTGTGGCAAGGCAGCTCAACGACGCACGCTGAACTCGGTGTGGCTGGGAGTGCTACACCAGCTACAAGACTGCAGCTACACCATCATCCTCTAGAGGATGGGATTTATTTAAACACTCACACCAGTCTTGCCTGACGTTTGGGTGCAAAAACCTGAAATAATAAGCTAACTAACTTGAGTAGTTTGTGCTGTTCAGGGTTTTCATCCCTCTTCACATTTCTCTAAATTGCCAAGTGTCTCTTTGAAGTATTTTCAACAATTTTTGTAGCTAGGAAGTTAAAAGCAAAAATTAAAGTCTTTAAGCATTCTATTCCATTTAGGAACAAAGTGCTCATGACAGATTATAATTGGAGACTCAACTGTGCTGGTACTAAAATGCTGTACTATGCTGAGAGTGTGACTTATTTGGGCCAGTTCACTCACTGGACCACTGAAGGCTCCCATCAGGTTGATGATACCATGATTCCTTTAGTAAAGTAGCACAGATACCATTTTCACTCTTGGTCTCAGTTAAGATAAATTAGGTTTGCAGTTATCAGGTGGATGCAGATTTGCCAATTTGTCAGGATTAAATGGGGAAGTGGACAGCCACTGAGTCCTTGTCCACAAGGGTAATCTGAGCCAGTTCATCTCCACTAGCCAGTGAATGGGGAGCTGAAGCAGAAGCCCAAATTTGGGCTATTGTGCCTTTCTTTGTAACAGCTCTTTCCTTTTACTTTGGCTCCTTGCACCAATCCTCCGAGCAGGGCTTGTGTGTTACAGTGCCTTGCAGAAATACTGAAATGGCACCCTATTGGGGTCCTGTTTTGTAAACGAAGCACTGTTTATTCTCTATGCAACGTCCACTGAAGGTAAGAGAGAAATACAAGTAAATTACAAGCCCTTACAGAGCAGCTCGTGTTTGGTGTCTGACGGGCCTCGGGCCGCTTCCTGCTCATCCGCCGCAGCCAGCCCGATCTCCCCTTCCCTCCCCTCCCCTCCGCGGATTACAGCTCTCCCCGTGAGCAATGGGGTGGCCCTGAAAAGGGCCTTTGTGTGGCGCCGGAGGGGCGGCCGGCCTAGTATTCCTGTGACTGCTGCCCGCTGCCCTTCTTGCCGGCCTTGGCGGGGCTCGTGGCGCCGCCGCTCGTCTTCTTGGGCAGCAGCACGGCCTGGATGTTGGGCAGCACGCCGCCCTGCGCGATAGTGACGCCGCCAAGGAGCTTGTTGAGCTCCTCGTCGTTGCGCACTGCCAGCTGCAGGTGACGGGGGATGATCCGCGTCTTCTTGTTGTCCCGCGCCGCGTTGCCCGCCAGCTCCAGGATCTCGGCCGTCAGGTACTCGAGCACGGCCGCCAGGTACACGGGCGCGCCAGCCCCCACCCGCTCCGCGTAGTGCCCGCGCCGCAGCAACCGGTGAACGCGCCCGACCGGGAACTGCAGCCCAGCCCGGGACGAGCGAGACTTGGCCTTAGCGCGGGCCTTACCGCCGCTCTTGCCACGGCCGGACATGGCGCCTCACCCTGCTCCGAGCCCGCTCCGCTCCCGCCGGTGTAGCCAACTGAGGCGGGACCGGCCTTGCCGAGGCCTTTTATAACCTCTCGCCAAGTAGGACTCAGCTCATTGGACAGCGATATCGCTCCTCGCTATTGGTGCGTCTGCGGTAAGAAGCTTTTTGCTGACTGGTCGTCTGTACGACGCCGCCGCTTTTGCCCAGAGTGTATTGGCGGCGGGGCCCAGCCAATCAGCGAGCGCGGCGCCAAATTTAAACCGCGCCGAGTCCGTTGGAGGCGCGCGGGGGTCTTGAGGTGCCTCCCGAGCGGAGAGACTTGCGGGACTAGCGGCCGGTACCGCGGAGCCCCTCGCGCTGTCCGTCCGGTGCTCCAGATAGCAGCGGGTAAAGCTGCAAGGTCAGGTCTGTGTGAGGAGCTTTGGTTCTGCCACCTCTCAGGTTACTAAGGGATGGAACCAAAGAGGTGGAGGAGTGGGCAGATGGGGCATGCGATGGCCAAACCAGCACAGTGGTGCCCCTCCTGGGCTGCTCCCAGAGTTATCTGAGGACTGGAGTCAGCCTCTGGACCTGAGCCTTGGTCTTGGCCTGGCTTCCATCCAGAGCGAGGCACGAGGGCTCCTGGGATGCCTGCATTCATATGGGGGGAAGAGCATTTGGGAACAAAAACCTACCATGAGCTCCTTTTAGGGGATTGTGGGAATGTGTGAGATATATTATAGGTTTATAGTATGAGTATATCAAGGGAAGCACCAAAGGTGGGGAAGGAGTCAAAGTGGACTGGGTGGAAAAAAATATGGGACTATTGAAGGAGAGAAAGTGTGAAGAAAGTGGCCGTGTCTTAATACATTGCTCATCAGTAATAATTATCTCTGCAACCTGTCCCGTCTCACTAAAATCCATTTCTAGGTTTTTTTCCTAGGGTGAGGGGACTGTCAACCCTGTATGTTTATGTATGTCTGGAGGTCTTAAGTACCAGCCACTGGCATCAGGCCATAGGCCAAAGGGGACAGTGTGTATGCAGTTCCAGCAAATAGGAAGACCTCATTGCATGCAGAGAGGGGAGGGGCCAGGGCTAGAGTGGAATGAAAAGATGTGCGATCCCTAGTGAGCGAGCCAGACCAGAGAGTGAGTAGGATTTAGAGCCAGGTATTCAGGATCTCATGTGGGAGAGATCAGGGTGGGCAGGATGCTTACTGGAGGTAGGGCTAAGCCAGCTTACTGGAGAAAACCGGGTGGCTGTCTGGGCTTTGCCTACTGGATCAGAGCAGAGAGATTAATTTCTCTCCATATACCCTGATGCCGTGAAATCCAGCAGCACATTTTTGGATAGACCGAGTGTTTAAGGTCAGGTACTGAATGGTTTCATAATGTTTGTGTGTGTGTGTACGTGTTTATGAACATACTCTACTAGTAGACTTACAAACAGGCGAAGCGGAAGAGGATTTGGCACTTCTGTCACCCATGCTTGAGTGCTGTGTATTGTCTCTGTTGCTCAGTGCCACTGGACATACATGTTTTTGCATACTGGAAAAGCATCCCAAGCCTCGCTACTGGCTGGACGTGGGTGTGTGGAGGTGCAGCAGACTTGCATCTATTAAGGTGCTGGACCTAGCAACTCCTACTCAGCCACTTCAGCATCCCCATTTTTGCTGTTGCATTATTTCACTTTTCACTGCTGTTAATCTTGTGCAGACTCTTTAACCTGGTGCTCCAATGGTTGTTCTGTGTTTTTCTGCTGGGTAAGTAGCAATTCTGTCTTGAACTATGGTGCTAGATACCGTTATATAGGTAATTATTTATATTTGATGAGAAGATAATGGCAGCCTGCAGGGTCTTAGTTCCACGTTAATCTAAGGACACAGCAATCCTTACTCTGCTAGCCTGTTCCAGATGTGTCCTCTTCCATGGAGGAAGGCAGATGTACAGGTGATGTTCAGAATCAAAAGCCCATCAGCAGGGAACATTCCTAGTAGCCATAAAAAAGGAGGGAGTCAACTGCAGAAATGATGAGCCCCATAGCAGGGTAGAAAGGTTACAGGCAGAGATCATGTAACCCACTTTCACTGCATGTTAATACTGTCAAGGCAAAGCACTGCAGGGGAAAGGGTAACATGATTTATTTTATTCTTGGAGCATTCTGAGTTTTGAGTAAGGTTTATAACATGTCACTCCATGCGCATGGACCAAAGGATTGGAGAAGGCAGGAGCGGAATCTGGTTTACTTATTGTGCTCTACAGCGTCTCACAGAATTTAAAGTTGCTGTTTTCTCTCTTGAGGAACAGTAACATCCTCGTTAGATATATAGAGATTCCATCTTTCCCACTTCCCTCAAGTGCTGTCAGTAGACATTTGGGTCATTTGCTTTCCCTCTGAAAGGTATTCCCAGTAACAGTGATGTCCAAGTAGCAGTGAATCCTTTCCATCAACAGAATTGGACAAAAGCCTTTGCACCAAAGAACCCCAAAACAAATGGTTCAAGACTAGCCCACATAGAGCAGTTGCTTGTGTTTTGACAGGTGTTCTGAGGTTCTCAGAGGGCTGGAGTAAGATCAGTTGAGTCATTTGATCAGCAACTGGAGAAAATGGACTGGCTGGTTCAACTCTTTCCCCTACTCCTGACAGTCCAGTCAGACATCATAAAACAAACGCACTAGTTGGTACCGGATGGAAAATGCTATGGTGCTGCCCAGGACCTAGGTAAAAACCAGACATACAACAGAAACATTACAGTGTTGAATGGTCTTCAGGCTGTTAGATTCCTCCTTTCCATATGGATTTGCTAAGCTTTCCAGCATGCCTCATTTCATTAAATAGCAACATATAGGCTAAATTTTTTCGGTATAGGAAGACAAATGGCAGAAGTCTATCCACAGACCTAATTTCTTTCTCTGAGAATTATAGGTATCAGTGGGGGATTTCTGCATGTGCCTGCACACAGTCACATTCTGAGAACATGTGGATGAAATGAACGGTTGGGAATAACTCATTCCTCCTTAAGGAGCCTATATTATAATAATACGGTTTGTAATGGAAAATACCTCATGTCAAAGCTGCAATTCAGCATCCTTACAATAAGGTGCTGTCAGGAATTCTTTGCTGTGACTAGGCTCTGTACTTCCCGTCTTCTGCCATCTCCAGTGTCATCTGCCTAAGCTGTTTGTTCCTACAGGCTTCCACTGGAAGTCCTTCCTCCTGAATGGGAATTTTGCTAAGTGTCTCTCTTGTAATATGACACAGTTATCCTAAATCTGAGAATTAAAAAAAAAAAAATTATCATGGGCAATTAATCAACGCTGGCCTTTCCAAAAATGGTGTTTCTACTATATTATGCATGAGAGTTCACATGCTGAACAGGGGTAATGGCAGTATCTGTGAGGTGTATTATCCTTGTGCTCCAAGTGGCTCCAAAAAGCTCCTGCTCAGATTCCAGGGACTGCTGAGCCTCATGCCACCCTTACACAAGTCCACCTGTCAGAGATAACTCCAAGACTCTCATTTGGTATGACTGACAAACAGGAACATGCAGAAAGGCTGTACTGGGTCAGAGTCACAAAGCACTCTGCTGTCCTCATGTTTTTCTTGCAATCAATAATCTGTGCCTTGGGAATCGCCTCAGCTAACCTAGGGACTTTGTTTTATAAGCTTTCAATGAACAGGGAGGTGTGTGTGTGAATTTGCTTTCTCCTTGAGCTATGTAAGCCTCTGATTCTCCCTAAGTTCCACAGCTCAACTACATCTTGTGTGAAGACCATGATACTGTACTTCTCCCTTTCCCCTTAAAACTCTTGAGACTGACTTGGATCTGTTTCCATTGCAGAGTACATCTTACTACTGGAGGAACCCGTTGTCTGACCTGAATGAGTAGCAACAGAAGAGTGAGATTTCGCTCGTGGGTGGGTCCAATCAGCTTTATGACAAAGTTAATAAGTGTCATATTATTGCATTCAGTGTATTCGCCATCTTCATCCATTCCACTCCTCACATCTACTACATGCAAGATCTTGACTACCTGGGGAAAGAAATATTGCACGCTATTTCACCAGGTATGTTTGGTGCTCGCTGGCTTGGTTTTGTTCAAGAGCCCTTTTGCTGCATGATCCCTGGAATCTGGCCCGTGTTTTTACTAAAAAGACAGGACAGACTCATGATGGTCCTGGGACACTGCTATGTGTGGTTATTCTGAAAGACTGATTACCAAAACAATCAAGTGACTGGGAGGGATGATAACGGACTAAGCAGAATATTTTCTTCTGGATTTGAGCCAGGAAATAACTACTGAACCCAGAAGTTTTGCATTCCCTCCCATCTTGCTCCTCTTGCGTTTGACCACTGCCTCAAAATGCATCGGAATTTTGAATGTTTTCCACGTATTACCTTCAGAATGTTTGTTCCTAGGGCAGAGAGGCTCTTAGTTTTGAATTTGGAGTAGCTCATCTCCAACTTTCCTGTACTAGGGTTAAGCCTAAAAGAAACATTAAAGATTTAGTCCAGATAAAACAATGAGACAGAGAGATCCCTATGTAAGCAGACTTAGATCCACAGCTGAGCTGCCAAGAAAGAAATCCAGTGGTGGAAAAAACAGGACTAACCCAACGCACTTAACAACAGCTGCTGATACCTAGTCCCTCAGAGGCTGCAGACAAGACTCCTCCTCCCCTGTACTTCCAATATATGCATAAAACTGTATAGTTTAAAGACTAAAATAGAAGAAGCTAACATCTGCAGAGACAATAGCTGACATGGCATAGTGCTGCAGAATGCTTGCTACTATGAAATCTTAGCAGATCTCACTGCAACATCATTAAAAGCAGCCTGTGTCAACTTCTCTCAGTCTTGGAACTGAGAATCAACATATTCTAATATCGTTAAAAATATTTGTCTGTATCTGAGGAGTGGGGTGGTCAGAAAAGTTCACTCTTCTGAGAAACCTCTACAGTATGACTTGACTGTAGCTGACAGTGAGCTGGCTACCTTTTAACTAGAAAACATACTTTGATGGCTTTTAAAAAGAGCTCCTATCACCACCTTTCTCAGCTGGTGCTGAAGATAAAAGACACAATCTGTGGTACCACTATAGGTCACTCAGGTACATTACCTTGGTAGCCGGTGACGGGGACAAGGAATGATGTGGAAGAGTTGAGGCAATGAGTAAAGGAAGTTGAGCACTTGTGGGATGAAGAAAAGCAGCATGGTTTTGCTGAAGTGCCCCAAGATCCCCACCACAGCAAAGGTCATGCCGGCAAAGTAGCAGAAGGTGTCCCCAACAAACACTCGAGATGGGTACCTGCAATCCAGGGGGCAGAAGAGCAAAGGTCTGTCATGATTACTGTTGTCATGCAAATTACTTGCTAAACCACTGAACGCATGCCCACATCACAGGTTAGGGGCAAAGGGATGTGCAGCACATCTACACAATAAAAACATATTTATTCTAAGAACTGCAGGTCTGGGACTCACCACCTGACTTGTAGAGAATATGGTATGAAAAGACAGCCAGTGAGGCTTGGGAGGGAGTATATTCTGACTCTGTGGATTTGGGTGTGCTGGTGGGACCACAGCTGTTCTAATCAAAAGAAAAGCTACCACTGCATAAATGCTTTGTGCTCTTAGTTCTGGCAAGAAACCTATCTACGCTCCAGCATCCCATCTGCACACTGTTAAGTGGTTTGTGTGTTTGAAAAGGGAGAAAATAGAGGGAGAGGATGCTTCCAAAGAAACTCTGTCCTTCCTCTTACCAGTTGTGGTAAAATAGGCCCAGCGTGGTAAAAAAAAAGGGAATCATGAAGTAGAGAGAAAAAATGTGATCATCTTGATAATCCCCTATGGAAAAAAGAAAAACATGTGTTTGTTTGTGATTAAGACAGGACTGGTTGATTTTTATTAATAACAAATATTGCAGTCTAGGATTCAATCTCCCTTTGCTTTTTGTACCCACAAATGTTTGTTATTTTCCTTACCATTTAACTCTACAATGTTGAATACAATAATGGAAGCAGCTATCACCAGTGACTGTCCTGCTTCAATCCCATTAATTCCAGCAAGAATGTTGATGGCGTTGGTGCAGAACACTGCCAGCATGCCCATGTACACATAGTAGAGGATACCTACAGATCAGAGCAAGCCAAATGTTTTAGTACTGGCAGGCCAAGCAGGCCCTGGGCCAATTCACCAAAGCTCTCACTTCCTGCTTTGTACAACAATCCTTTACCTGACTATCTCAGTGAGTTCTGATCGTGGTAGCTTGCAAATAGATTGCTTCCTCTCCTATGAGCTGGCCGTTATGTGTAAATGTACATACAGCACTTCGACTGCAGCAAACTGCTGTGCCACGGGGGCAGGCTGCAGGGTTCCGTCTCTCTCTTTCACTCATGCTGGCGTTAGCAACTACGTGCTGTGTACACCTGTGTTGCCAGAATCATGGGAAAATGATCTGCGCCTATCTATTCACAACTGAATGTGTGCTGGGTTTCTGGATGGTCTTTCAGCCTAATATTTAGTGGGTGGAGTTCCACCCTTTTACTGGTTATTTAACCAAACCCTTTGTCTGCTCCCTCTGCAGCACACAGTGCTTCAAGTGCTCCCTTCCACCAATTGCTCACCAGTTGGATGATGGCTTCTGGTGACTCATAACTCACCCAGGTCCAAGTGCATGCCCAGCAGCATCCGGAAGGGCTTAGGCACCACAATGGTTGTGTTCCCAAAGTTGGTGAAGTAAACCATGAGCAGTGGGAGGGAAGCCATGGTAGGAAGAAGCAGCTTGTGGCGCCAGCGCAGGTTCAAAACGTCATCTGCAAAGCCCAGGAAAATCATGCAGCAGATGGCGAGGAGCGAACCGATGAGCTCCACGAACTGCAGGACAGAGAACAGGACCCCGGTCACCGGTGGCCGCTCCCGGCCCGAACCTGCCGCGCTCGCTGCGCCAGGCAAGCCTCACCTCGTCGTGAGGAAAGGCTGCGCACTGCTCCTCCACAAAGCACCTCAGGAAGGGCACGGGGATGAAGCAGAAGAGGATGATCAGAAACACGGCACCGCTGATGACGCCCTGTGCTTCGGGGCTAGAAGGAAGGCAGAGCGGGGAGTCAGCCGTACCCGGGCTGGCCCCGCGGGGCAGCTCCGGCGGGCAGCGCTACTCACACGGGCCGCCGCGAGGCCTTGTTGAGGTCCTCCCCGAAGAGCCGCGCAGCGAGGAAGTGGTCGGTGAAGGCCGGGATCAGCGTGAGCGTGGCCGCGAAGCCCAGCAGCGACCCGCCGAGGTTGATGAGGAGGGGCACGGCGGGCCAGGCTGCCATGGCCGCGGCCAGCGCTGCCGCTGCCAAGGGCGCGGGGCGGGGCGGGGGCGCCTCCCGCCACCTCCCTGGCCGGGCGCTACAGGGGCGGTGCCGGCTGCGCGGGGCCCACGCTGCCTATCGGGGACGGGCGCGCCATCTTTGGCCCTGGCGTGAGCTGCCCGCTGGCATGGGGCTCTGATCGGACGCCGGCCGGGACCGAGGGGGCTTCTGGCCGCGCCTGTGCCCGCCGCCGTGATCCGCGTGGCTCCTCCGTGCCCGGCGCAGCAAATCTCCGGCGCCGGGAGCAGCGCTCGCCCGGGCGCGGCCTCGCTACGTACTCCGCCCCGCAGTGCCCCCACC
>VZRE01014691.1:893621-917248 GCA_013396775.1 Cephalopterus ornatus
GGCGCGGGGCGGCGGCGGAGGAGGCTGGGGCCCGGGCGCTGCTCGCCGCGCTGCTCGCCCTTCGGTCCCTGCGGGAGCAGTGGCAGCGGGCCTGGGTGCGAGCCCTCAACAGCCAGGCGCGCCGGCACGGGGTACGACGGGGCCCGGCCGGGGGAGCGTGGGGGGCGGCGCTGAGGGGAGCGGAGCTGACCTGAAGTGGAGCCGCCAGCCCGCCCGCCCTTTGTTCGCTGGTGCCGGGGCAGCCCTTTTCCGTCCGGAGGAGCCGTCAGGCACTGGGATCCTAGCGGGCGGCTCGGCTCGGCTCGGCTCTTGCCTGCGCGGTGCAGGGCGTCGCTCCCGCGAGTGTCTGTACCGCGCTCGTTTAGCCCGGGTTGGGGCAGGAGCCGGGCCAGCTGTGGGGAGCAAGGCTGCTGTAGCCACTCTGCGTTTTCCACAGCATTTTCTTAAAAATTTTTCTGGTATTTATTTCCTTTAATCTCCTAATATTACTTTTGCACTGATGTGTACTTTTGACGTTCATGAAGAAGAACGTGCCTAGCTGATTTCCGTATGGAAATATTTGCTTATAGCTTGTATTACCTGCAAGGCGGGGGCTTAATGCCCACAAAAAGCTGTGGTCCAAAGCGCTCCAAAGTGTGTTGTAGTCTCCTTTTTTTTTTTCTGTTGTGTGAACGGGAAGGGGCTGCATTTCTCTTAAGTTATATAGGAAAATCAAGAGGTAAAAGAGGTTAGCATGAGGCTAACATGGTTGAAGAAAAAGCATTCAAAGCCTTGAAGAAGGATGCAAACTTTTTTTCCAGCAAGAAAAAGTGTCTCCCCTTTTGACAAGGTGACAAATTCTAGGCTAGATTCAGTATGAAGTGCCTCCTTTCCCCTCCTTTCCCTCTTCCCCCTTGCCCCCCAGGAAACGCACCCTCAGCTTCCATGCCCCTCCTTTCAATGCTGATCTAAGTGTCAGCAGTTGCCCATATCTGATATACTGTGCTTTTCTGTCACATGCTGAATTACTCAGATTCTCACAAAAATAACTTGAATGTATAAGTTACAGAATTTAGAATTCATGTAAAGTGAAGATTAGTTGATGGCTGAAATGGCGTAGAAGGCCATGCTTCAGTTTCTGCTGCAGCCACTCCTCATCTGGAGCATATTTACTCAGAAAGCAGCATTGCCACTGTGAGTTGCTGGGTCTAAAAGCTGTCCCAGAGGGCTTTGTGTTATGTGGGATTCTGGATAAGATCAGGACTAACCTGCAGCTGTTTATATCTGTTTAACTGGGAAAAGTAGTCCATCTTAGATTCTTCTGCTCCTCAGGCATCCCATTGCTGCCAATGCTCTGCTTCTGAGCTGCCGAATTCCAGCATTCAGCTCTGCAGTGCTCATGAAATGCAATAAAGCAATTGATCGTGTCTAACTGAGAAAGAAATAACTTGTATTTTTGCTAGTGTTTTCTCCTTGAGCCTGAGAATTAAGACATGGAAATTCTTTTGGACACATTGAAAAAGTGGCACAGACTTCAACTGGGGATAGAGATGGAAGACTCAGTATGGCCCCTGAATCCAAGTAATGCTTGCAAAGCTCTGGAGGTATATTCAAGACCTTGTTAAGATAACTATGTAATGGTGTCAGTCACGTATAAACTTTGAGATCCGTATAGAAAGTTACTGCATTGCATTAGGCCTAGACTCACAACTGCATTTTATAATGCAGTTGTTTTTGAGATATCTCTTAGGCAATTAAACAACTTAGCCTTTCCTCTTTTAGTAGTTTGGCACTGAGTTTTTGTGATGTGCATTCTACCGAGGAACTCTATGATGAGTTTCATGTTACAGCCTTGTAGCATGAGTAGAAGGAGTAAGGTTCTTTTAGTGTCAGTCATTGCGACTTTGCTAACACGTTGCAAGGCGAGTAACTTTTCCTTACATGTCCTGAGGAATTACGGATTCAAGCAATCTAGGGGGCTGCTAAATGAGAAGAAAGTAGGGACTTAATAATGTTAAAGGGGTAACCGCAATTGAAATTTTTTTTAAGACAACACTCCTCCGGTCTTATAGAAGTTCAGTACAATTAAGTGAAGTCATCCTCAGGTTGACTACAGTCTTCTGTGTGTATTCTATGTGCACCTTCCAAAGGCCACAGAGCAGGAGACTTGTTCTGGCCTGGTTGTTTGTTAGGGGTTTTTTGTTTTGTTTTTGTAATGAAGTTGCATAAAGGATAGTCCTGCCATCTGCCGAGGGAGGTCTTGATGGAGAAGCTGTACCTCTTTTTTTGCAGTGTGTAGTAGTTTTCAGGTAAACCTTGGTTTAGAACCAATGGCAGTTCTATCATTGCAGATGCACTAGTGTTGTCATAAAAAACATTTGCCTGTGGTCCCCTCCCTTCCAGTCTCTACTACAAATTTATTCTTGTGTCCAGTCAAGGGATGGGACATAAGGCCTGATGGCTCTCGTTGCAATTGATGGCAATCAATTTTTCCTCCTTCCAGTCTGACTGCACCCCATCTCCCCTGTTAAGTCCCAAGGGGAGTCTGGGGTAGATGTATCTTAGAAGCTAGCAACTTCACTTTCTCCCAGATAGACTTATTCTTAGCTCATTTTGATGTCACATTTTTTTCATTTTAGCTGTGTTAGCTGCCAAAAGGTGTAAGGAAATGTATCTCTGTAGAACTGGGTTTAACAGAGGAATTGTTCTGCTAGAGTGGATGACTGTGAGTGCATCAGGCTCTCAGCATGGTAGCAGGATGGTGGAGGGTCTTGGCTCTCAGATTTATAAGCCCTCTTCTACAGGCTTGTTGGTGTAGCTGGGAAAGCACTGTAGGTTGCTGTCTTGATTGCCTGTTCAAGAGCTGTCTGTGACATCCTCTGAGTGTGCTGTCTTTTTCCTTTGTGCATTGTCTCAAGAAAGGGAAAGGAAAATGCTGAAACTGGGCTAGAAATCTCATGGTTTGCCATAAAGGGATAATAGAAGGAGGCTGGCGTTCCGGAGTCCTGGAGGAGTGCTTCTTGGTTGCTTACATCTTGATATTCTTTTTCCTTTTGTTTTTTTTTCTTTCTGCATGGCTTCTTTCAGCATGTTGAATTTTAAAAGAATACGTTGTAATTTTGCTCAGGTCTAGATTTACCCACAGTTCCTCACATTTCTGTATCATGGTGAACGTGAGTACATAACATATGTGGTAGGAGCTTTATAGGAGCGCACTGGTGGTTAGAGCATGCCAGCATGTGAATTAGGGCGGATTGTGCTGGGAGTGTGGTCTGAGGGGGCTGGCAGTGGGCAGATAAGGGCCAGTCTGCCTTCCGGCCACTCTTGTTCTCATCCCTGGTACTTGAGAGAGCAGCTTCAGTCACCAAGTGTCACATTTTTGTAGATCTTGAAATACCAGTGGCTAACATTTAGTGTTTCCTGTTTGTATTACAATATACTTGCTTTAAAAGAGGGCAAAGACTTGAAAGGAATTGAGTTACCTCTGATGCACATAATGCCCTCCTCATTTTATTTTTTCCGCTGTGTTTTCTCCATGCCTTGGGGGATATATAGATTCACACCGCCCTGTGCACATGGTTCGTTCCGAACTGGCTGAGTAACGAGGCCTTTTGAAGTTGACCAGTGCCTCCCAGTTTGGTGAGACTATGACATATTGGGAAGAACAGGGCAATAGCTTACCGTGGGTCTTTATATACTGGAGTTCTTGGGCAGAGGTTCTGATCACAGAGAGAAAAGGCAGGTCTGATATTTTGGACTGATTCACATGGGTGAACAGAAGGCTCTGGTGGAGGACACTTGTGAGAAAAAGAAACAGCAAGCATTAATGTTATGATACAGCAGAGAGTGATCCGATATTGTTTGTCCATTTGGTCAGTTTTGAAGTTTGGTCACTGGGAGAGGTGCCTCGTGTCTGTATCTGGAGGAGAGCATGCATCTGGTCTAATTTTTGATGGGCAAGTAGCTCTTCAGGTTTTAGTGTGTATGCTGGTCAGATTAGTGTCCCAGAGCCCATTCTGCCCCTCACGTGGGTCTGTCTGTGGCACAGATGTGGCAGCACATGGTCTCGTTTACTTGAGAACAAGAGTTGGCTTCCTGCACCTCTGTCGTCCCTCTCGATCATCCTGGCCCTAAAATGCAATCAGCTCAGCAAATGGTCATCCTAGTGTCCAGTAGTGTCCAGATTGCCTATTCTCTCTCTCTTTTTGTCCCTTGTGAGCAGAGGGAAACTCTGAGGGCTAGGTTTTGTTCAGGGCTGCTCTCAACTCTTTATCTTGGTCTTGTATTTCTCAAGAAGGATTCTTTGTACAGAACCAGCCCTATAATATGGGGATCTAGGAAGATCCTCAAATGAAGAAAAGGGATGCCTTCACAGTGGAGATTGTCATCTAATAAACCAAGAGAGAGTGGAAAAATGAACAAGTTGAGCAGAGGAGCTGATGTACCATATGCTGAGGGTGTGTTGTTAATTGTTTATTTAGTTTGGGGATTTTTTGTTTTGGTGGTGGTGGTTTGGTATTTTTCTTTCTTTGGAGCAGTATTAGCACAGAGGGGAAGAGAGAAACGAAACAGCAAAGCTTCTGCAATGGAGAAGGGTTAACATACTTGACCTACTATCCAGAACAATTTTTCCATTCTCATTTGGGTTTATCTGTCTGAAATTAACATAACGTTTGTGAGTTTGAGCCTTAATTGGAGACCTTGTTTCTTTTCTCTGTATGGACAAACCAAGGTGGGTAGAACTGCACTGTGGGATGGTTTTGTGTGCTGGCTGGATTTGTGAAAACAGATTGGAGCATCTCTGGGTTCCCACATCAGAATGATTTGTTCTCTTTGAAACTATTTGGGCTACTCTGACTACTGGAAACTAACAGAGTTTTCTCTTCGTAGAGTTCAGTGCAGATCACATTTGAAGAGGGTCCTCAGTTTCCACCAGCCGCAAATATAAGTTGTGTGACGTGCAAGGGCCAGTCAGACCATGGGATGGTAAGGCTTTGCTGTTCTGAATTGTACATTGTGGGGTTTCTCCCTTGACTGATGGTGTGTTCTACGGAGATTGATGAGACTTTTGTGACAGGGATGGTGGGACTGACAAAGTTTTGGACAAAGTCTGTTGTAGAGTTTGGAGGCCTGTCTCCTGTTCAGAGGCCCTGGGGCTGTATATCATTGAGCTCTGGGAGAGCTCTGGGAGGGGAGATGTGTTGGTGAGATGGGGTATATGAATGCTGAGCCCAAACATCATCTCCTACAGTGGAGAGGAGAAGAGAACTACTGTCACCAATTTGTCCTTACTGCCTCTTGAACAGAGTCTGAAGTGCCAGGTTCACAGTGTGGAACTTGGGGAGAGTAACACAACTGCCTCTTGCTGGGATAGAAACTCATCTCTTCTCCCTAGGTGCTGTGCTGCCATCTGTCAGCTGAAGCTGTGAAATTCCCTGTCTCTGTTACTCAGCAGTCTCCAGTTGCTGTTTCTGTGGACACCTATCATGTCACTTTGGCTGTGATGCAGGCTCAGGTAAAAATTGTAAGAAGTTAGACATTGACCTATTCTTTCATCCAGCCCCACACTGACTGAGGAAGGAGGACCAGATTTAGCGCAAATAAAGACGTCATTGTGCTGGAAGAAGCAGTGTGGTGTCACTAACATTTGGTGAAGTGGCAAATATTCCCCTTTGGCATGCCCAGTCCTGTTTTCTGAGTCTTGTTCTGCAGATTTTGACTATGAAACATAGCTATAAGAAAATCCAGAGAGTTTTGAGGCACAGCAGCATTCTATAATGTGTTTTCAAGTGATCATTTAAGAAGTCCAGAGAATTCAGTTCCTCTCACGGCATAATGGGTAGGTAAAGGTGTGTCCTGTGAATATCTACAAGTATGGTGTTGTCCTGGTAGTTCGTGTGAAAAAGAAATCCGTTGTGAGGAGTAGTTTACTTGTCAGTGTTTCCCGTATTACATTCACAAGAGCACGATACAGCTTTTTCTGTGTGTTGAATATTGGAGAAGCTTCTTCCAGGAGAGAAGCTTTGTGAAATCACAATGGGTGGCAACTCCATAGTCACTTTCTTGGCTGGATTTGATTCTTTGCAATGTGATTTTTTTCCCATCTTGATAAAGGATGTGACACTGGGCATGGTATCCTGTGTGGAGACTGTGCATTCACTTGCACTATAGCAAAATAAATAAATAAATTCAAAAAACCCCCCACCTTATGGTGAAATTAGAAGTAACTCTGGTAGGAGAAGCCAATCCTGTGCTATTGCAGGTATTGCAGTTGGAAAGTTGTTCTAGAACCCCTTTGCTCTCAGAAGCCTTATTACCATTTTGAATGTACATCCGAGGTCACCCTAGTTTTATTTTGTGCCTGTGTTCTGTGGTCATTTAAATAGCTCCTCTCTCTCCTCAGGATTTAGTGTGCCTGCTGTCAGTCTAGTTGTGTGCAGCAACTGCAGTTGCTTTTTGTCTTTGAAAGTCCCCTTTCTCACACCTCATCCAGTTACTCCCCTACTCACTAGCATTTTCTAGGTTTCCTTGTCTGCACCTGCTGAAGTCTTGCGTTGATTGTTCTTGTACAGAATTGCACATGGTACTGTAATTGAGGTCTTGCTGCTGCTTTAGGAAATGCTGGTTAGATTACCATATACCTGACTGTTGGAATACTTCAAGTACTGTATTCCCAATTGTGCCTTTCCTATTCTGTGCACCTCTTGTCGGTTACTTACCAGTAGTGAGGAAGCCAGATCTTGCTATGGAGCAATGAGGTTTCTGCAGCTGCTTTATCCTGTAGGCCTGGGAGCACTCTTGTTCTTACGTTCTGTGTCTTACTGTTGCACTGGTGCGAGTGCCTTTCAATCACTGAATTTGAAGTGGGGCAAAAAGCACATAATGTAAACAGAAACTGTTCCTGACTATGGGTATTTGTTCTGAGCCAGGTGGAGATCCACTTGGAGGAGATAGAGAATGAGGGTCTCCTGGTGTCATGGGCATTCAAGGACAGACCAGACTGGGACCTTTTGGTTCTTCCAAGACTTCAGCTTCCTGAGGTGAGTGGCACATGGTGGGAGGCTGACCTTGATGGAGGAAGGGAGGGAGCAGTAGAAACAGTGTCGAGCTGGGAGAAAGGCTGCTGTGAAGGGGGAAGGTTGGCACCTTGCTGCCTTGGCCCTTTAGGGAGAGGATTCTTTTCACCCTGGAATCGATATTAGCTCAGCTTTGTCAAAACAGCACATCTTCAAGAGGGCTGAAATGGTACCAATATCTGTTGAAGGCTTTCTGTCTGCATGTGTTCTTCCTGCTGTTGTCAGATGTAGACAAAATGAGCTGGGTTGGCATTTTTTTTGTGTGTGAGGAGTGTGTGAGGTGGTATTTGCTTGTTGTTGTGTTTTTTTGGGGTTTTCTTGAGAGATTAATGTGGGGAACCCATGTGTGTTAGAGGTTTAATGAGCTGAATGTGGGTGTACTTCTGCTTCTGTGATTCAAATAGGTTGGTTGATTTGTTTGTTTTGTTGACACCTTTGTTACTTTATCCCGAGTAGATGTAGGAATGTGTCAGTTTTCCCAGCAGTGCGGTAGTACCATCTTGTGAGGTAGTGAGGATGTGACAAACTATAAAAGTTGTATTGTAAAAATTTACAACGAGTAGACTACAGATGTAGAGGCCTCGTTTGTCTCATTTAGAAAGCTTGCATTTGCTTGCAGCTGCTACACAGAAGCTCACTGGGGAGAGTGAGTATGGGATACGGAAAGATTATCTGGGGAGTTATTACTGGGAGAAAAACTGTGCAGTACCTTAGAGGCTTGGGAGGCAGTTGTAGTCATAAAAGGAGAAAAGGTGTTGGTTTTTTATGACTTTCCTGCATTTCCTCTTGATTTGTGGAGAGAAGGATGAAGGGAGAGTGGATCTGTGCACGATAAGAGATCTGATTGAGGATACCATTGTCAGCACGCAGCCAGCCATGACAGTGAACCTGATGGCTTGCACCGCTGGAGCCAGTGCGGTAAGGCACCCTCCTCCTGTCGTCCTTGTGCCTCAAACTCAGGCCCTAGGACACTTCTGAGGGCTGAGGCTCAGGCAGGAACCTGAGGGTTGATTCTCACTTCTGGGCAACAGCTGAATCCTGACCTGCACTGTCATAGGAGATAGGGTTCTGCAACATGGGGCATAGGGATAATTAGAAACTGCTTTGAAGGGCAACTCTGTGCCTTGTTTCTTGAGTGCTGATTATTGGTTGTGTTGTTTTGGAGCCAGACTGCCTGAGATATGTCTTCGTTTTGGCAGTCTCCCTTGCCCTGAACACCAAGGCTCTGTCCAGGGTAGCCTTTGCAGACATGGAATGGTCCATGATTTGTCATTGTCAGTTGACTGTCTGGCAGCCAGCAAGCTTGTTCTTGCCTGTCGCCTTTTCTGTCTGCCTTAAACTTCCCATCTGACATAACATGAGGGCCCACTGGAGCTTGATAGCTTGGGAAACCTGCACCATTTCTGGATGGCTCTGTGGGTGTTCCCATGTTGGTGTGAGGAGCTACTTAGTAGATACGAGGGCCAACGTCATGCATCTTGCTGCTGTCTGCTGGCGAGTGAACGATAAAGGCATCGGTCTCGCTCTCATCATTCCTCAGGTACCCAGCAATAAGTTGACTCGAGAGTCCCCATCCGGAGTAGCAGCAGCCTCTCTGGGTTCTAAGCTGTTGCTCCGGAATCTTCGAGTGCTGAACTTGGGCTGCCAGGGGAAGGGAGGTAAGCATGAAAACATTGCTGATCCACAGGGGCAAGTGCGCAGGTGGTGAGATTGGAGCGAGTGGATGTTTTGGGTGGGTTTGAATGGAAAATAGGGGCATGTGTCTGCTGAACCATTGCCTCACACTAATGAGTGCATGCATGCCCTCTGTTGCAGGAGTTGGGGAGATATGCTGTGTAGCAGAGCTAGACAGCCCCCCGCAGCAGAAATGGACAAGGCCGATGACAGCCGGCAGTGCCAATGCTGCAGGAGAGATGGAGTGGAATGAGGAGCTCTTTCTGTAAGTGTCTGCCCTTCTTCCGGACTGGCACAGTCTTTGGGTGTCATTCCCACACTACAGTAACAGTTGTGGTTGGTGCAGAGGTGGAGTCTGGCACCACAAGGCAGTGTCTGTTTGTGCTTGCTCCTGTGCCGGTGCTGCTGCTTTCAGCAAGTGGCCCCAGCCTGCGTGTACATATTTCCCACTACTCTGGATACTTTGTTTTAACTGGGTGGGCTGAAGCTCTGATTGTGGGAGCGGCAGACACAGGAGGGCTGTAACGTAACTCTCAGCATTCCAGAGAGCTTGCCCTCTCAGCTTCCTCTGGCAGCCTACACAGCCCTGCAGGGGACACAAACTAGAATTCTCTTCTGTGTAGTTTCTGCCCTAGACATGTCCTCCAAAGCAGTGCACGATACTGGAGCTTTGGAGAAGGTGACGAGGTGTGTGAGATTTGAGGGAGAGAAGATACAGAATGGAGTTGTTTGCTTCGTGGCCACTTGGGAAACAGTGCCTTACAGCAGCCCATCTTTTTCTATTTCAACAGGGAATTGGGACCTAAAAGCAAAGAGCTGAAGCTACAGGTGCTGGGGAATAGTGACCGAGTGGGAAGTGAGTATGGGCAACCATAAGACGGGTTGTAAGATGGGGAGACAAAAATGCCAAAGGGACTTGCTGTGCTTTAAGCCTGTGGTAGTTCTGTGTCGGTATGATGTGTGATGAACTCTGCAAAGGATTTTTCATATCCAGCTTTATGTGAGCCTCTGTCTGCGTGAAGTAACTCAGTTCTGTTTTTCTTACCAAAATGGTCTGGGTCTGACTTGAACTAGGAGATTCCTGTGGCCTGCCCGTCTCCGCTCTGAAGCAGTAAAGGCATGCCCCCATGTATTAGAAGAACTTTGCAGAAGGCTCTTAACTCTGTTCATTTGTATTCAGTCAGGGACTAACTGTAGCACGTATTTTTGATGGAGGCCACACAATGGCCACCTTTTTAAGGGAGTTGATTTCTAGATTGTTAAAGAGGAGTGGGGGAGTGCTGCCTGCCCTTTCTCCCTCTTGAACCTGGGAACTAGCAATGTTGTGGGGATCTGCTTTGTTGGCCCATGGGGCTTCTTCCCAAAAGCAGAGAGATGCCTGGGAGATATCTGAGTTGCTAAGGTCATTTGATGTGTCTCATTTTCTTGTTTCTTCTTGCAGATGTGCTGCTGGCATATGCCACACTTTTGATTGATTCTTTGGGCAAACGACCATCTGGAAGACATGTCTGCTCACTGGCCCCAGGAGCTGGGCAATCACTGACAGCTGAAGCTACCATTACACTGGAGGTGAGCTCACAACCCCACAAGCTGTGCTCTAATGTATGCTCTGAAAATGTTCATGATGTGAGCCTCTAGCTGGAGACAAGCATGTTTGGGGCTGAGCTCGGCACAGGGGGCTGGCAAACCCTTATGCCAAGGAGGGGTGTTGCCTGACCCTCGTTTCCTGAGCCTCCCTCTTGAATTGACGCTGTAGTGGGGATGACTCCTCAGTACCCAGAGCCCTAGCTTTTGTTGCCCAAATATGCCTGCCTTTCCATTTGGGAGGAACAGAGCCTCTCTGAGCAGTGCTTTACTCTTTATAGCTGCTATTCCAGGAGTCTCCTGCATCTTTGAACGCTCAGCACACCACATCTCTGCGAACCAGCATCACCCCTACTAAGAAGGTGGAGATGGACCGGACCATCATGCCCGATGGCACCATCGTGACGACTGTCACCACGATTCAGTCCCGGCCCAAGGCAGACTGCAAATTGGGTGAGGCTGTGCTGCAGCAGGTATATTGTGCAGGTGGCTGCTATGGCAGCACAGTCTTAGCTACGATACTCCCGAGGCAGCTCATGCAGGTAGTAGCAAAACTGTTTTGCCATCACGTGTGGTTATTGCAGGCTGACTCCTTACGTGTTGCTTTTGGCTTGTGGGTCAGAACACGGGCATCCTTACTGTTGCCTGAGCGTCTTGTGGCTGGCTGGAAACTTGTGCAGAGCCCTGGGGGAGGGAATTGATGCAGCCCTGTTTTTATGGGGAGCTGAGGAAGAGATGAGCCTCTCTCACACCCTTTGGTGGTTGAGGTCTAATGCATATGCTGTCACATAACCTCCGTGTGATGTCGTGCTAAGTGTTTAGCCACTCTTCCTCTGTTTCCTTTGCTGCTAAAGAAGTTAAGCTGTTAGGGTCAGGGTTAGGGTTAAGCTGTATGTAGTGAGTGTGGAGCCGAAAGTGTCTTGACCTTACTTACTAGGAGTAGTTGCTGCTTGCAGTCTGGCATCCTGATGAATGTGGTGCTGGATATTCCATGAGATGTGGCTGGGAAATGGCATGAATGACGTCCTGTGAGCAGCTGCTTCACAGGATTGTGGCCCAGAAAGCCTACCGTATCCTGGGTTGCATCAAAAGAAGCATGGCCAGCAGGTCAAAGGAGGTGATTCTCCCCCTCTACTCTGCTCTTGTAAGACTGCACCTGGAGTATTGTGTCCAACTCGGGGGCCCCCACCATATGAGAGATGTGGACTTGATGGAGTGAGTCCAGAGGAGGGCCACTAAGTTGCTCACAGGCCTGGAACACCTTCTCAATGAAGAGTGGCTGAGAGAGTTGGGGCTGTTCAATCTGGAGAAGGCTCTGGGGAGACATTACAGCAAGCAACCTTCCAGTAGCTAAAGGGGGTTGAAGAGGGACTTTTTACAGTGATAAGACAAGGGAGAATGGATTAAAGCTGAAGGAGGGTAGATTTATATTAGCTGTTAGGAAGAAATCCTTCCCTGTGAGGATGGTGAGGCACTGGCACAGGTTGCCCAGAGAAGCTATAGCTGCCCTATCCCTGAGAGTGCTCAAGGCCAGGGTCCCACTGGATGGGACTCTGAGCAAACTGGTCTAGTGGAAGTGGAGTTGGAATGAGATGATCCTTAAGGTCCCTTCCAACCCAAACCATTCTGTGATTCTATGGTTTTCTCAATAGGCATCTGACTGCTTCTGTGCTGCAAAGCCTTACAGAGCCAGCCTAGCAGGTTCTCCACACACTCCATGGAGGCTTTTTGGGGTTGTGTGGAGGGACCACAATACAGTAGCATAGTTGCCTAAGCTTCATCTCCACTTACTTGGGTCTGTGTCTCTTTTGCCATGAAGATTCACCATCGAGGTCGCCTTCTAAGGTGGAAGTGACTGAAAAGAAGACAACAGTGCTTTTGGAGACTGGCTGTCCTCATGGCCCCTTGCCCAGCAGTAGCCGTAAGTGCTTGGAAATTCGAGGCTCTTAGTGGAGTAACTGTTTTCTTTAGTGTTTCTTGCAAAGTGGTAGTCTTGAGTGTGCTTCACTGAACTTGTTTACATTTGCTGCGGCAGAGGATGTCCAGGTGCCTGAGTGAAGGCAGGGCCGGAGGACTGGTGGTGAGATGGAGGCAGGTATAAGACATTCTGCTTTGGCTGTCCAGTCAGTGAGTCTGAGTGTTTCCTTGCTTGACAAGAACTTTCCAGGCTATCAGGACCCAAAAAACTTTGGTCACCCTGCACCCTGGGCTCTGATTGTCGCTGAAACAGAGCACTGCAACGGCTTTGACAGTTTGCAGCCAGGACTGCCCAAACTCTTGTGAATTTTTGGAAACCTTTATTGAGTGGGAGGGGTATTTTAATGATATGCCTGGTGGGAAATACCTAAAAAAGCCAAGAGGTAGCTATGCAGAGCTTCTTTCCTTTGGGTTATTTGAACAGGTCTGTGATAAATTCTGTTCTCTACCTTTGTGTGCATGTAAGTTGCCTATTACAAGTATCAAAGTCAGCAAGTGACCTTTTGCCTGTGCTGAAGGTTTGCTACTCCAAGCGTTGGTATTTTTCTTGTGTTCAGGGGATGGCCATGTGCCCAATGGTTTGGATCCAGTGGCTGAGACGGCGATCAGGCAGCTAACTGAGACAAATAACAAGACCACCAAGAAGACACCAACAAAACGTAGCACACTGATCATCTCAGGAGTTTCCAAGGTCTCTGGTAGATCAGAGCTGCATTTCCAGTCTGGGAGGTTGTTTCTAGGAATGCATGCGTGAAACTACCCTGTCCTGTAGGGACCAGTTTGGGAAGGTTCCAGCACAGATGACTGGCTCAGCAGAAGCCTTTTGCTGCTTCCCAGTGAGCGTTAAAGGTACCTTGCCAGTCTACAGGGCAGCTGCCAGTGGGAGTTGACAAAGGGCATCTGCAGGAAGGGAGCCTGCTGCCATAGCTGATTTTGACCCTCATGGAGAATATAAGGAGTTCTTCTTGAACTTGGCTATGGGAGTGAGGGAGGTGCTGCTGCAGAATGCTCTGTAATTGGCAATGTTCCAGTATGTTTCAACAAAAAAGTGATGATTGTGCATCAGTGCTGTCTGATGATCAGAACTGGAGCATCCATATGTAGGCGTAGATGGAAGAAGGGAGATGATTGCAATTCTTTCGGTCCTGTCTCCATGTCTGTCTGCCCTTCTGCCCCCTTCTTCAGGTACCTATTGCTCAAGATGAAATGGCACTTTCTCTGGGTTATGCTGCATCCCTGGAGGCCACAGTATTTGGTGACTCTGCAGCAGAGGGCACAGCTGACCAGATGTACGATTCTACCGAATTGTCACAACCGCTCGAAGCATCACTGTTGGGACAACGGGCCAGTCAGGAACTGGATGAGACAACACGATCAGACATCTCGGAAAGACCATCAGTAGAAGATGTTGAATCTGAAACTGGCTCCACAGGAGCCCTTGAGACCAGGAGCTTGAAAGATCACAAGGGTAAGATGAAGTGTTAGATGATAGCTAACACTGGCCTGTTGTACATAAGGACAAAGTGACATCCGAGTTCCCCAGCTGAGGATGGGGTCTGCAGCCAGCTTTTGGCATGACAAAGAGCAGCTTTTTACCGGAGCCTGGAAGAGCCTGTCTCTCTCCTGTGCTTTCCACTGGAGTGGTTCCAAATCCCTCTATTTGTAAGTGTACGATTTCTGTAGCCTTTTCAATTTCTGTGCTCTCTTAAATGGGAACCCTGTGCAGCTTGTGTATGTCAGAGAACCGTTTTCTCTCCATAGCTTCTACCTCCACAGATCAGGTGCACATCCGTAAATAATGATGCCTCTGAATTTGGTCACCTCTGGTATGGAAATGGAGGCTGCCCAACAGTGTGGGTTGTATGGGCCTTGATGCCCTCCTTCTTTCTCTGCTAGTATTGAAGCAGCTACTGCCTCTGATCTGTTGTACTGCAGGATGCCCACACAAACTCTCTGCTTTTAAATACTGGAGCAGGCCTGCCCCAGCCTAGCTGCTGTTCTGGGTTTTCCTCACTTTTGGCAGTTGGGTGGATGGCACACCTTGGATTTGTCTGCTCGTAGCCACAACATTTTCAATTAGCTACCGACTTATGTAAACAAATGCAAATCACAATCTTGATTGCTCAGAATATGAGTGTAGGACAAGCTTGGGTGGGTTGTACCCTGTTACAACCAGGTATGGTTTGAACTATGGAGGCCCCTTGTTTTCATGTCAGTGGGTAGAAAGGTATGTGACCCACATTCTTGAGAGACGTGGTGGTTGGGGAAGACAGGGAAAACAGAAAGCAAACCTCCTCTTGCAAGAAATACCGTTGTAGTGCTGTATGGCGTGCAGGTTTTGGATATGCCTTTCTGATCCATTTGAGACTGATGACAATTGGTGTCTCCATCCTCTCGTGCTTGTGTGAGTCATAAGGAGCCCTTGGCATTATTTGCCTCCAGACTGAGCATGTAAAACCACAGGCAATTTTTGCAGGGGCTTGATGACTAGTTAATCTGTGTGCCCTTGAGACTGGCTACTCTGAGGCCTTTTCCCCCTTGTGTATTCCTCCTGGTGTCTTCACATTCAGGTGTTCTCGCTCGTTTTCCATTCATATGAATCTTGGCTTTTTATTACAATTGTGCATACTTCCAGTGAGGGGAGGATGTTGTGTAAAAGGAAGTTTATGCAGAGGGGACATGTGCAGAGGGGAATGCCTAGTGAATCAGCTTGTTGGTATTGCAGTCTGTCATGAGCAGAGACTTTGCCTTGCATTTGGGAGCTGGGATTTGCAGACTGCTCTGACTTCTGCCACCTGGGGTGGAGAGGTCTTTGCTCCATATCTGTGGCCAGGTGTGTTACTGTCCCTGAAACTTGCCAGGGCAGGATGCTCTCATGGTTTCTGTCTCCTTCCTTTCTGTTTCTGCAGTTAGCTTTCTCCGGAGTGGTACCAAGCTCATCTTCCGGAGAAGGAGCAAGCAGAAGGAAGCGGGCCTGAGCCAGTCACATGATGACTTGTCTAACGTCACTGCCAACTCTGTCACCAGGAAGAAAGCTGGTAGCTTCTCTCATCGCCTCATCAAGCGCTTCTCCTTCAAGTCTAAATCCAAACCCAAAGGTAGTGACAGCACATCAGCTGGTGAGAACTGAAGGAGGGAGAAGCCCATTGGAAAGATTTCTCAGAGATCGTTTTATAGTCTCTTGTCTTCCCACTCCATGGTATCTGTGACCTACAGTCCAGTTCTTTCCAACCTTGGCTGAGGGAAGATACCCCAGTGCTTTACACCATCTGGGGAGTGAAGGTGGCAAACCTGGGACTTAGGCTGCTTGTCTGCCTTGGCTAAGCCTTCTCTGATTTTTGTACCCCTACTGTGCTCTCCCAGAAAATCCAGGTGTCATGCTAATCCCGCCGGGGGTCCCAGGAGCTGCAGAAGTGAATCCACCTGTGTAGCCATCTGGCATCATCAGGTGCCTCTTGGAAAAAATGGGAGGCGGGTGTCTCAAGTGGCAACCTTCAGAGTTACAGATCAAGAAAGTACTGGGTGAGCTACATGGCTGAGAAGTGTGGATGTAGCCTTGCTCAGCTCTTTTAGCGAAAGAGAATGATGTGGTCGCTGATGATCTAAATGCTCTTACTGCTTGTCCTTGGTGCAGAGGCTGTAACTCGGGGCCATGTGTTCCTGGGCTGTGAGCTGGCAGGAGAACAAGCTGCGGTTCTCCACCTGGGAACCGGCCTTGGAACACTCTCTGGTTTGGACAGCATTGAGGGACCCCTGCTTTCTGTGCTATGCTGGTGAAGGAAGGAGTCTGTAAGAAGAATAAAGTTTTAACCACTACCCAAGTTCTTGTAGAAGCCTGGGCCCTTGCAAGAATGCCTGGTCAGTGCCGTCAGTTCTGCCACCCTGTGCATTCACCCTGTGATGCAGCCCTCCTTCCACAGCCACGTTCTTGAACTGTGAAGGGGCTGTGCTGCATGTACGCACCAGCTGTCCTATGAGCAGATCCCTTACCCTTGGGGGTGGTTGGGAATGTTGCCAAAGGGGTGCCAGCCTGTCTTCTGGACCTCTGGAGGGCCCAGCCTCGCGCGCTGTCGTGGTTCTCATGCCAAGGGCTGGCACCATGCTGGGAACGGATGGCAAGGAATATGGCAAGCAATGTGGTGAAAGGGCAGTCTAATGGGGAGCCTGAAGGCACGTGGTAGAAAGAGACAAGGGTTTCCATGTTTTCACTGATGAAAGGGTTTCCTGTATTAGAAGGAACCTTTCTTAATTGCATTTGATATTTCCTTTCTTCTAGCAAACCCAATCCACTGCTTTCAAACAGAGGGGGCATTTCTGCAGTGGTATTTGCAGAGGCAGGGGCGTGCAGGGGAAAATCGACTCCTTGTGTGGGAGGAGACAGCCCTTCTGGATAAATGGTTGGCTGGTCTCTTGCCCCCAGCACATTGTGAATATAATGTCCCCAGAGGCTCCCTTTGAAAGAGCGTAACAATGCTCTTCGGAGAAACACCCATGCCGCTGTCAGCATGCCTAGTTTGAGTGGAAGTTCCTGTTCTCCTGTGAGTTGTGAGGTTAAGGAGGTGGAGGGGGTGCAGGTAGGGAAGGCCAGAGTCACCTGGGGCTTGAGTGGAAAGTGTGGATGTGTACCAGCAGGAGGGACTCCTTGTTTTTCCTGCTGATTCCCCATGTGATTGGGCATGTGTGAAATATAAGATTAGTCCAGCTGGCTGACCAGGAACCTCTTCATTTGGTTTGGGGCTGGAGTCTTTGTCATCATCGAGCTCTGCCATGTCTTCTATCTTTCTTTCCTTGTCCACGTGGTACTGTGGCTTTGTTTGCAGTTCCATGTACTGTGGATGTTGGAGAAGTCTCTGTTTCTCGCTGAAGATCATTTTCCTCGAAGCAAGTGACCAGTTTGTGCTCTGGTGCTGCTGGAACCTGGCAATCTGTGGCTCTTGTGTATGGATCCAGCCACCAGTTGGATGTGGCCGTCCTTTGCTGGGTTGGTGGTGTCGCACATGGTGCTGTCCTTCTCCAGCGCGCCCTTTCTCCCAGAGTCCCAGGGTTTGGTTCCAGTTTGGCATTCTTGCACCTTCCCCTCTTTGAGTTGTAGCTATGACAGTATTTGATGCTTGATTTTTGTTTTTTATTTATTCTTTTTAATACTCTGTCAGGGTTGCTTTGGATGAAGAGTGCTGGCTGAACCCAGACAGCAGTGCTTCTCTAGTGGGATGGCTGGGAAGCCTTGCAGTGGAAAGACAGTTTGAGTGGAAGGGAACTTTCAGAAGAGCCAGCAGCTCATCAGTTGTTGGTTAATCACAGGACTTGCCATGAGTCTCATTTAATAGTCCTGTGTTCTTTTCTTTAAACTTCAAGAGCAGCTCAAGCTGTTGTGGTGGGGAGGAGCTGGAGGTGAACACTGAGGGTCATTGGGCTTCAGAATCAGGTATCTGGGGCTCGTGTACACAAGGACGGATGTGAGGGCTGGCCAGTGTTGTCCTTGTTGCTGTGGACTGGAGGCAGAAAAGGTGAGACTTATGTCTGACAAACGTACACAGAGTCTTGACCAGCATGTTTTGGTCTGACTCAGAGGAAGTGATAGGAAAGGGAGTAAAACTGAAACTCAAGTTCCTCACTGACCTTGGGGACCTTTCTAGCTGTGTTAAATGGGAATTCCTGCCATATGTCTGTGGGCTTTCCTGTGTTTGTTCCTGATTGGCTCCAACTATGCCTCCTGATCACAGTGGAGGTACTGGTTTTGATTTTGAGCTTTGATGTGGCAAAGATTCCTGCACTGTGGTCGGCAGAATGAATGGCAGATGGGAAGCATGATGGTAGGGGCACGTCTTTCCTTGAATTTTTAGCAATTTTTTTATCACAGGCAGTAAAATGCTCTACAAATTTGTATCTGGTTAGACAGCTTGCAAAGGAAAGGAGTATCTTCAAGTGCTGACAGAGCACATCCCCAAACATTAAGTTCTGCATCTGCTTGTGTTTCCTAGTTGAGATGTATTTTCTGCCATTTTGTTTCTTCTCAAAGTCGTACTGATAAAACTGATATTGTAACCTTTTATATTCTTTTAAATGCTCCTGGTAAGTGCAGATTGTTTTTCAAGGTGTTTGGCTAAACTGCTGTTCAAGCTATGGAGGGATGAGGGGGAAAGGGCTCAGCTGTGCGTATTGGAAGTTTTTCAGTTCTGATACGCTCCTGATTAACACATTGATCCTTCGTTGTCATATCTGTATATGGCTTCCTTTCTCCTTTGCAGAAACATGTTGATCCCCCAAGTAGTAGGTGCTGGTTTTGTTAGTCCTGGCTATGTGAGCTTCCCAAAGGTGTGAGCAGTAATGAGTCCACCTCATGGGGGAGGTATGGTTATTCGTGTGAGAAACAGTTCTTCTATCCTAGTCTTCTCAGAAGGAAAGGGAAGGTCACACAGGGTTTTGGCCTCCAAAAACTGTAAAGATAGAGTCCCTGGAAATTTCCCCCTGTAGAACAGCTGCTTAAAGGAACCTCTGTTGTGTTTAATCCCTGCCAGTGCTTCTGACTTTAGGACAGCAGAAGTGCTATTTGAAATCTGATTTCACTGTTTAACTTCTTTCAGATACCCATGCCCTCACCTTGGTGCTGCTGCAGGGTCTGTGGCGTTTCATAATGCTGGGACCACAGAGCAGTCCCAAGGAGTGGCGAGGCTGCTGTTGAACTTTGTAAACTTGAATAATCTGCAGTTGGCAGATTGTTGTCTCAGGGTAGGCTCAGTATTTGCACCTTGTGAAATTGGTCCTTGACCAAATATGTGATGGAAGAGGGGGAGCAGAGCAGTGGCATGAATGCATGGAGGGTTCTGAAGGATTTCAACCTGCTTATGGGGGCCTGTATTCCAGGTGCTGTGTTTCACTGTCAGCTACACGAGCAGGAACAGTGACTGGTAAATGAAGCCAAAGTAGCCATTTTGTTGTTTTTTTTTTTGTCTGTGAGGGGGTTGTTGTTTGGTTGGTTTTGGTTTTTTGTTTGTTTGGTTTCGTTGAGGGTTTTGTGGGTTTTTTGGTTTGGTGTTTTTTTCAATTTTGGCTGAACAGAATGGCTAGAACTTACGTATGTTGTGTATTTTTACTACTCTGAAGAAATAGATTTGCGCTAGCTGCAAGTATGCTTGTAAGTGTATTTCTCTCTGGATACATCCTCTCCCTATGCTTTCGTAAGGCTCTTTAAGAGCCTCCTTGTCAAAAAAAAAGCCCTCAGTGTTGGCCCGTTAAGGGGTATGTTTGAGTAAGGCACAGGAAGAAATGAAAGGAACTGCACAACCTCTGTGTTCTGAGGGTGCTGTAGGCTTTGGCACGATGGATGTCTGACTTGAGGCCAGAGGGACTGTGTGTTTGCATGTGGTTGTAATTAGAGTACACTCTGCAAGCACTTGTACTGGGAATGCTGCAAAGGGGCTGGAAATGACAGCGCGAAGTGGTGGGTTGGGAGAGTCTTCTGTGCCATTCGTATCCATTTCTTGCACGGACCTGAGCGAGTCCAACTCCTGCCCCTGCCAGCACCCTTGTGTTGCTTATGTAGTTGAGGACGGGTTTTTAAGTAGATTGGCTGAAGTAGGGAAAAGCAAAGGAAGACTACTCAGGTGGAGAACTGGTTCAGTGGAGGGGAACATAATGAGAACTTCTCCAAACCATGAGAGAGCAACATGGGCATGTGCTGTTTCTAGACTAGAACTGGGCACATGGCAAAGTTTAATCTTAAAAATGTTTTTGTTATGTCTTTTTTGTCTCTAGCAGTGCAGTTTCCTTCTGTCTACAGCTTCTCTTGGCTCATTGTTTGCTAAACTTACAGAGAGGTAATTTCTAGGTAGCTGGGGATAACGCTTGAATGTTGGGAGGCTGCTGTTTGTGTTGTTTTGGTCTTTTGCATTGTTCTCTCCACATGACCTCCCCCACTGCAAGGTCACGGTGAGTCTCATGGTAGAGTAAAAATCTGGTGGTGGTCAAACTTCTGGCAAAGGTCTTTGTGTAGTTGTGATATTGCAGCTCCTTACAGGCATGACTGCTCCACACCACTTTTCCTTGCTTGTAAGGTACTGGACCAAATACCCACATGGAATTTGAATTAGTGCCCCTCCTTGTGTGTGCTCTTTTGTACTTTGATGCCTTCTCTCTGGGTGGATTATTTTAACCCCAGGTTGTGTGGGGGAAAAGAATTGGAACTGCGCATCTATTTAAGAGAGGAGAATAAAACTACTTATGACTAAATGAAGTTCTTGCACCTTTGTAAATCTTGAAGAAGTCTATTGCTGTGTAATGGCTGAATCTGTTAATTTATTAAACCATATGGAAATCACAACCTGGCCCTGAGTCTGGCTTCATACCTGGTAGAGTGCTGTGAGTTGCCCTCCAGCCTGTCCCTGTCTCCTCAAATTCTCTCACTCAAATGATGGCAAGCTGTATATACCCCTGGAAGGGTCCCCCCTCACGAGTCTCCTTTGCCCCTTGCATGCCCTGCTGTCATCTTGCATGCCCTGCTGTCTTGACTCACCCCTTTTCCCTCTCCCTCTCCATTCTCCCTCCCCTTCCCCCTTTTTCTCTCCCCTTTCCCCCCCTTCCCCTTTCTGTCCTATTGTCTGCCCTTCACCTGGTTTCTCTCCCCTTCTTCTCTTCTCCCCTCCCTGTTCCCTCCCTTGTACTCTCCACACTCTCCACACCTTTTCCCCTCTCCCTGCTTTTTTCCACCCCTTTTCTCCTCTCCTCTTCTTGTCCCCTCTTCTCCCTCTGTCTTGTGACCCCAGTCCTGTACCCACCCTCCCGCTCTTCTTTTCCACCTCTGGAGGTGAGTAAAAAGGGGGATGTGGAGGAGTCTGGGGGGTGATGAGGTCATTAGAGGCATCCCAGTGCCTCTGGGAGAGGGAGGAGGCAGTGGAGGAGCAGGTGAGTGGGGGATGAGGAGGCTTGTGTGGGACCCCTCCCAAAAAAGGGAGATTACAGCCCCAAAAGGCCTGAAAATTTATGGGAAGTGGATGTGTGTTAAATGTATTAAAAACTGTAACATTTATCTTCTTCATAGAATCAGCTAGGTTGGAAAAGACCTCTGAGATCATCAAGTCAAACCCCTTTGGGTTGGAGGGGCCCTTAAGGATGAACTCATTCAGGGACACCTACCCTAGACAGGGACAGTTGCCGCTACCCCAGGTTGCTCCAAGCCCTGTCCAGCCTGGCCTTGGCCACTTCCAGGTATGGGGCAGCCACAGCTGCTCTGGGCAAGCTGTGCCAGGGCACCTCCCCACCCTCCCGGGGAAGAATTCTCTCCTAAGGTCCAATCTTTGCCATTTTTCTTCAGGAAGCGGGCTGCAACAGGCAAGTTGTCTCCAAGAAGGCCCAGGATCAGTGTGCAGGTGGGACCAGATGGCGACCCTTGACCAAATGCCTTTGCCTTGGAGCGACGAAATCCTCTGGACTCGTTTGGTTCATTTATTCCTGGAAAGGGACGTTCCACGAGCACCTTTGCAGCTGTTGGGAGAATCCCAGACAGGGCAGGAAAACCTCGCTGAGCAGGGCAGCAATGAGTTTGTGCCCGTCCTCAGCCAGGCACAGCCCAGTGCTCCTTATGGCCCGTGGCTGCAAAGGGCTTGTGCAGAGGAGAGAGAGCTGCAGAGGTTTAATAAATGTGGATCTCCTGACAGTAGTTCCCTGTGGTCCGTCCCTCCTATGACTTGCTCTGGTCTCTTGGTGGCAAAGACTGGGCCCTACAGTCCCAGCCTGATGGGGGAGAACAGTGGTAGACCTGTTGTTCGTGGCAGACCTGTTACTCCTTATGCAGTCTTGTCTTTCCATCATAAGAGTTACTGTCCAGAATCTCTCCAAGGAAAGCTGTTAGAAATTTAGAGGTGGGATTGGAATTTGGGTCTGTTCCCTACAAACTCCTGCAAGGCCTGAGGGCCTGGGCTGATGACTGCTCTTAACAAAGGGGGTTTATTAATATTCCGTCAGATTTCTCTCAGCTCTGGGCAGGACAGGCAAGGGTTAGGGTTGGGATTTGTGCAGGCAAGACCTGTGGGTTTCTCCTGTGCCTGTGTCAGTTTGGCAGGGCTGGGACAAGGAGGACTCGTGCGGGCACCTACAGAGACAGCCGGAATGGGAGCATGTTATGGAGAAGGAAAATTCCTGGTGGGAGGTGCTGAGAAATTTGTCCTTCCCTTGTACCGTGCTCTGCACTTAGCAATGGGTCAAGTGCAGAAGTTTCCTGGGGAGCGTGGAAAATGATGTGGGGTCTGCTAAGAAAAGTGGGGCCAAAGAGCAGGACCTGGGTCTGTGAGTGTGGGAGAAACAAGGGAGGGAGCAATGTACGGTTCATCCTCTGCCTCCAGGAGGGAGGGTAGCAGGAATGGCCATGGACTAACCCACTGAAGTGCTGTTCCCCAGGGAGCCCCTGCACAGCACTGAGCTTACTTCTCCACTTGCTGTCCCTTTCCCAGCGGAGCCAAAGCATCAGGTGCTGGTGCTGTGGGGATGGAGCTGCCGAGGACAAACTGGGAGGGTTTTTGCAAAGGAAGGGGGTAGAAGGAACTCCTGACATGCTTTCTTTCTTTACTTCTTCATCCCATAGACTTGGCGTGAGACGAAATAGCTCAGAGGGGCTTCCCTCCAAATAAGCCATGAATATGCCAGGATGTTTCAGCTCAGAGAAAGGAGCTGTAAAAGAAAGCCACCCTAAAAATAGCCAGTGGGGATCATCAGGTGTTGCAGCCAAGAAAAACAAGGACAGAGATGAGGGAATCAGGTTCCAATTAATAGTGATTTCATGAGTGTAGGACAGCGCCAGGTGTGGCCAGTGAAGATGATGAAGGGGCGGTGCAGCTCCAGGTGTGGCCAGTGAGGATGATGAGGGATGGGCCCTGCTGGGTGGTTATCTGGAGCACTTTGTGTAGGGAGCTTCTGCAGGACTGAGGTTGATCCTAGAGAGCTTCTTAAGCAGTAATGGTGAGAGCATCTAGGGGAGGCTGGGGTAAGTACCTGATGTACCTGTATCATTGCTTAAGGAAGGTGCTGTGGGATGAGCACTGTGCCAGGAGGAAGCGCAGGAGAGGGGAGCAGAGCTTGTGAACAGGTGGGGGAGTATGGGAGTGCAGGGAATATGCAGCTCAGACAGGAAGAAGAGCTTGCATGTTTCTTTGGTTGATATGAACGAGGAAAGCATGGAGTGAGGTGGAATACAAGTGCTATAGGTGTTCGGGCAGGTGAGCCATGACGTAGGGGAGGGAATGACTTTCCTGAGGACCTAAAGTTCCAATTGCTTCTCTCAGGAGCAGTCGAGAGGGGTTTCTGTTCTGGGGTTGGTTGCCAAAGGTGCCCACACAGAAAGCTCCT
>VZRE01014692.1:0-85919 GCA_013396775.1 Cephalopterus ornatus
CCTAGCCATGATGATGATGATCTGTAATTTTAATTCCTAGACCAAAAATTGTATTTTCATGCATTTTTTTCTAGAATCCATAGGTAGCCATGTGCCTCCTTCTAAACTTATACTTTGTATCATGTTCTATAAAAGGTTTTAAGCATATGTAGTATTGTCAGCATGTAGTGTGATTTTAAATTGTAAATCTAAGACATTAATAACCATAATGATAAGATTAGAGAAGGTAAATCCTGAACTATTCCTAGCGTATTTTTTGGATTTGTATTCCTAAGAGAGCAGCAGCTTTCCAGGGAAAAGTTCAAGCTATATGGAGTACTATGTAGTTCTACAATGGTACCACAGTCCTGAGTAAATATTGATAGCATAATATAGTATGTGTCAAGATAAGAGAACTGCAGAAGAGTGGAATGGTTCACATCTTAGATCTGTTTGAAAAAATTACCTGTTGGAGACAAGATGATCTCAAGTGACATTGGACAAGTTCAATTTCAGCCCTGCTGTGTTGATACATAGTAATATAGGCAGTATTTTTTTCATGAAGACATCATCAAGATAACATTGTATTCCAGGCAAATTATTGAGGATTGCAAACATCATTCTTTAGAAAATGCTGGATTTTGATGCAGGTCTATATAGTCACATTCAAAGTGGAAAACACCTATATATGTTTTGAAATCCATGTCCTACTTAGTAGCATTCCTTGATGTCAAGCACCCTTAAAATAAGAAAGAAAAGAGCAATTTTACTTTACAAATAAATTATTGCAAACAATTTTTCATTTTGTGGAAATGGATGGATGCAAATGCAGTGGTTCCTGAAAGCTGACACAATCTTTTAACCTTGCTGGGAATTTATTCATTACTGTCTAAGAACTAAATTTTAAGCTTTCAGAATACAGCATCTGTCACTTAAAATGGGGTTAACATTTCTACAACACGTAACTAGTATTAGTTTGACTCTCAGTCTTATCGACAAACCTCTTCCTCAAACAGGACTTCTTTCATACAGCAGAATTCAAGATTATCTAGTATAATTTGGTGGTCTTAAAATTATTGCTATCTGCATAAGCAAAGGAGCAAATCACTTTTTGTTTAGGGCATAAATATCACTATGCACAATATGTGATCTAGCAGGCGTTCAATAGGAAACAGAAGTCATATTTACTTGCAAACATTTTACCACAGGAATTTTGTTTGTCAGTAGCTCTCTGGATTTAATCTACATTTAGTATGTAGCAAACCCCTAAAGTATTTGGCTAAATAGATTTATGTCAGTACGGACTGTTGGGCCAATTTCCAGCATTAACTTGATAGAATGAAGATGACCTCCTAAGACAGTAAAAATGTTTAGAATACCCATTAGTGCATATAGGCTTGTTTGGGATTGCTTGTATCCACAGAACAACATTCTTCCTCAGCCACATCATGTAGCTGCTGATCAAACTATGTGATAACAATACATCCAGTTTTTCTAATATTGGTTGTACCAGTATTGTTTTGCATAGCACAGCACAGTTTTAGAAATTGTTTTGCATAACATGAAAAATGTAATATATTTTTGTTGGTATTTACCAATAACATTTTTACTTCTTTCAGCTTTTTCTTTTTTTTTTTTCTGTATTGTGAGTTTTGAGGGTAGTGAATTTTTTAGGGTTTTTTTTTTTACTAGGATATTTGCTAACTGAGGTCTGTATGCTATTTGAACTGTCCTCGCTTTATCTTGTTTTATAGGAACATTGCTTCCACTATGCATTTACAGCATTTTCCTGGAGAACGTGTACTCTTTGCTGAGCTAAAAACTGGCTGAGTGACCAAGCCTGGAGAGTGGCAGCGACTGGAGTTACATCCAGCTGGCAGCTGCCACAACTGGTGTTCTACAGGGATCTGTTTGGACCAGTTCTCTTTAATGTCTTTATCAATGATCTGGATGAGGGGATCAATTTGCGCTCTCAGTCAATTCTCACACAACAAAAGTTGGATGGGAGTGGTGATCTGCTGGAGGGTTGGAGGCTCTGCAGAGGGATCTGGAGAGGCTGGATGAATGGACTGAGGCTGATTGTATCAGGTTGAACAAGGACAAGCTTCAACTGCACTTGGGTCACAAAAAGCCCATGTAATGCTACAGGCTTGGGGTAGGGTGGCTGGAAAGCAGCCTGGTGGAGGAAGACCTGAGGGTTCTGGTCAACAGCAGTTGAATGTGAGTCAGCTGCATGCCTAAGGGGCCAAGGCGGCCAATGGCATCCTAGCTTGTATCAGAAATAGTGTGGCTAACAGGACTAAGGCAGTGACTGTCAACCTGAACTCAGAACTGCTGATGCAGCACTTCAAATCCTGTGTTCAGTTTTGGGCCCCTCACTGCAAGAAAGACATTGAAGTGCTGCAGTGACTCCAAAGAAGGGGAACAAATCTGGTCTAGAGCACAAGTCAAATGAGGAACAGCTGAGGGAGGTAGGGTTGTTTAGCCTGGAGAAAATGAATCTCCCAGGAGACCTTGTCACTCTCTACAACTACCTGACAGGAGGTTGTAGCAAGGTGAGGGTCAGTCTCGCCTCTCAGTCACATAGCAACAGGACAAGAGAAAATGGCCTCCAGTTGTGCCAAGGAAGGTTTAGATTATATATTAGAAAAAATGTCTTCAAGGAAGGGTTATCAAGCATTGAAGCAGGTTGCCCACGGAAGTAGTCAAATCATCATCCCTAGAAGTATTTAAATGATGTGTAGTTGTGCCGCTTAGGGGTGTGTTTGATAGTGAACTTGGCTGTGTTAGGGTAATGGTTGCATATGATGATCTCAAAGGTCTTTTCCAACCTAGCAATTCTACAGTTCTATGTCATTTTTGGTAAGTGCTCTTGCCTAAATATAGGTACCTGGTAACTTACAGGCTTCATAGTCATAAGATGTGCACGAGCCTCACAGATACAGCAAAAAAGCAACTCCAGAGGCCTAATGTCACTCTGAAAAATAGTTGAGAACCTGGTGTGTATGAGGTGAGTCTTGGGTAATAAATAACGATGTTTCAGCAGCTAATCCCCACTCCTGTAGTCAACAAAGGGAAATGACATGTTTGGAGTATTATCCACCCAACAATGAGATGTGTCTTGAATACAAGGTGTGGGATCAGTTCTGTCCAGTAAAGAGGCTGAGAGATCAATTCACTTCCTTAAAAACAGGCATCCAGTGCCATATTAAGTATCCTAGAGTTCTCCTATCTCTTTGCCATTTCCATCTACAAAAGAGCACAGGTTGTGTAGTATCTATTAACTGCATATGGATTCTTAGGTGTCTCAAAGAGCATGAGTCAATTAAGTTTAAGTAAACCCTGAATGCCTATATTTGGCAACTAATTTTCAGCTAAATTGAGGAAAAACATAATACATCTCATTTAAATGATCATGGCAAATTTATTTAAGCTTGAGTATGTGTTTGTCAATAAGAAAATAATTATTTAAATAGTTTTCTATGCGCAGATCTCAAATTACCTTAGCTGTCACACTTCTAAGCTGTTATGCAATAACTTCCTTGTGCAGGCAGCCAACAGTGTTTAGTTGGCTCAATCTTATATATGCTAGCAAATTTTATCACATTTAGCAGAACAATAGCTTTCCAAACAGAAGTATTTTATGCTGTGAATGTGCTATATCCTTTTAGCATCTGATCAGGGAAACATGTACCTCTAAACATGTCTTCTACTACAAGGCAATGTAGACTCACCACACACTTGGATGCCTTGTGACTTTTTTCTTATGACTTCTCACTATGTAGTTTTCAAATACCCTGACCCAAGCATTAAAAATGGAATGGTGGACTTACCATTTCTTTACAGTGGAGCAGGAGCATCACATCACTCCTGTTGTGTAAACAAGTGAAAAGAATAAGTTATGTTCTAAAATATTAAAAATACTTAGGAAAAGAAATTTGCAGTAATCACACTACCCAGCAATGTCAACAAATTTAGACAGATTGTTCCTTTTTTATTTACATAGATCATCTGAGCATGTCCCTTCTGCATTTTCAGCCAAAAAAACCCCACCTCAAAGCATTAACTTTAAAACAATCTACAGATTGCTTACAAAAGCTGCCAGGTCTAAGAAGGCTGCAAAGCCATACAGCTCCATCACATTGATGCCTTAAGATTCTTAAGATTTGTAGCAAATATGAATTTTTAGTACAGCTGTGTAGTTTCTAACACTTTAGAACAGCAGTTGACGGTTACCAAACCCTCTTCTCACGCTTCATATTAAATTTTCTAAATTCTTCAGGTTTTGTTTAATGTTCTTTTTAAGGGAAAAGACTCTAGCAAGCACATCTTGTTCGGAATATATAATAATAGAATAATTTGAATGAGCATAATAAGATACCATTGTAGCCAAAGCAACTTTGAAGGCCCAGGAACCTTAGAGGAGCTCCAAAGACAGCACATGCTGTGAGGAGGAGAAAGATGAAGAAGAAAGGGATTTTGAGACCTTGGACTCAGTTCTGGGGAGGTATACCAGGGGAGCAGGTCTGGGGAGGTCCTGAGGGTGGATAATTCTTGGATTGGATGGATTAGTACTATAAAACTGTAGAACCTCTGTACACTCACCTGCACTTTTATGCATTTGCTGCACTATAAAGCGCTTTATTAAAAGAGCTGTTTTCTACCTTGTCTATACTAATATTGTCCAGAAAGCTATTTCTATTTTAGGCAACACTATCAACAAGAAATTTATGTCAAAACTTTCTTAGCTACTTCTTTTGCAAAACTTACTCCTGGGGCTAGTTCAGAAATCTCTTTCACAGGCCATAAATTCTTCCTTAATGTGCAGTCTTACTAGGTTCAATGTACACCCATGCAGAAAACTGTTCCATAATATAGATTTTATTTTTTGAGAAAATATCAGTAGCAAAAGTGAAAAACACAGTCTCAAAGCTTGTACACATATACACACGAAAGCTAAATTCTAAATTTCACCATTTCTGTTAGAAAAAGGTTTTCCAGCCTCCGTAACGTATGAATCTCTATTTATCATCTCTTTTGGTTTCATAATTTTTTATAACTATTTGTAGGATAACTAAAGAATAAGTAGTTCTGGGATTTTTTTATTGTTCTTTTGAATGTTATTGACACTGTGTGAGGCATTCTAAGATATGTGACTACAGTTGCAAGTGAGAGGAGTAGGAGAGACAACATATTTGAATACAAAAACAACAGATGAAGTGGGGCCTAAAAATAAAATAGGGACAGATGGAGGCTCTTAGGAAAGAAATCCTGGTAAAACCTCATAGATTTTTTAGAATTTTTCATTAGAACTCTTTGCTTTCTAACTTACAGTGAGATCATATTACATCTTTATGCTACCAATATAATATGCAAACTCAACAGAAAAACTTGTTTGCATGTCTACTTTGTGCTGCACAGAAAATTGTAACATCAAATCTTTTTCAGATACTTTTTTTTTTTTTAATCTATGGCAACTTGTTCTTGTCAGGAATTACAAATGAGGAATTTCTGAGGGGAAAAAAAAACTTCAAAATCCTTCTATAGAGAGCTGATTCCAGACCTGACAAGACAGCAAATATTCTCAGTATTCCTCATTTAACTCATAAGAAATAAAACAAATAGTAAAGCTGTAATGCAACGAACTAATATAAATATAACCTGAAATTTATCTTCAAATGTTTTCTCTTCCATTGCTATCTAATAGAAAAAATATAGTGTGGCCTCAGATTTTATTCTCTGATCTTATGCAACTTTCATTCTAAAACATGAGCAATCTGCATGAGAAATAAAATCAACAAAAAAACAAGCACACACAAAACAACACACACACAATCCCCCAAAAAAGCCCAACTAAACAATGAAACAAACTTCCCCAAACCCATTCCAACCCCCCCCAAAAATCCATGCAAGGTTGACTGAAAGAGATACAGGAAAATCTACAAATTTCTGATAGGAAGGAGTAAAGGAGATTGAGCAAGACTGTTTTTAATCACATCCAGTGGCATGACAAGAGTTAATGGGCATAAATATAAGAAAATTTCAGTCAACCATAAGAAAAATACTGTGATAGTGGTCAAACACTGAAACAGGTTTCCAAGAAAGGTTGTATCATCTCCACTTCTGGAGATAATCAAAACCCAGTTGAATATGATTCTGCATCGAGTAGGCCTTCAGAAATGTGCTAAAATAATTGTATGATAATAATTATCTTGAAAGGCTATTCATCATTTAATTAATTTCAGTTCAATAGCCAGTGACCTTGCATATCACCCCACCCTTTACTCCCTCTGAGGTTGGAATGGAATACCTGAGAACAAGTCTATCAAGTACGCTTAAGTCTCTTTGAAAAAACAACATGACATTAGTGGACTCAAAGGGGTGATGGGAAGATCAATTTTTGCTGAGGGTTTCCAATCAGTCATATGCAACTACATTAACATTGCTCCAGTGTTCTCTTTGTCATTACAGTCACCCTGTGCACTGACTATGGATGTAGGAAAAGGCTGATCCAGAGGCAAGAGGAAATCAGGAATAACACAGTACTTCATCTGGAAGAAGAAGAAGAGGCAGCAGTGGCTGTTTATTCTGATGCAGAGACACGTAGTTCATATTGATTAAGTCAGGGAAGCCAAGACTATGTGACCTTTTAAGGCTGAACATCGGGTATCTTTCACAGTGAAAATGACAGCAGGTACATTGTAAACACATTCTTTAATGTTGTACATCAAGGTTCCAAAAAAAAATTATTGCTTAGTATTAGTTAAATATGAATGTGGATTTTCATTTCTTACAAACACAAGCAATCTTTTATTATCTAATATTTGGTATTTTTAAAACAAATAAGTAAAAATAGTCTCTTTCCAGTTTCTTACCAAAATCTGAAATTACACAACACTGCACAGTTCAAAAGAACTTACCTGTGCCTGATGGGCACTTCTAACCAAAAGTTAGAAATCTGATCTAAAAGTCAGCTTGTTAGCAGAGTTTTAAAATTAAGTAATTCTCATTTAACTAGGTCTCACCTCAGTTTTTTCTACATAGATTTCTGAAAGAAAACCAAAGTTTGTGAGAGAGCACAAACCGAAAGGCTCCATGTACTTTTAAAGTAAAGGATAAAGTTTAATATATTGCAGTAAGCAATCAACAAAGCTAGGAAGTAGCTTTCCTGTTAGTGGCTACCCGATTTCAATATGAGTATCTTATGACCTATAAAACTTTTCTAAGCAGTATCTATGACGACAAAGAGAGGAAAACAGAGAACTCAATAATAATATTCAGCTACAAGCATATTAAAATAAAATATTAAAAAGCTTAGGGCATTACTAAGACTCTCAGTCTTTTGCAAGTTTTTACTATTTTAGCTTGTGTGGAAAAGAAAAAGAAAGCTACATTAGATACAAGTACAGACTCACTGCTGTGTTGTTTCAGCTTTCATCTTTGATAGTATTGCAGGTTACTCATTACAGTTTGACTACCAAAATAAACTTATCAGGTTAGCAACAGCCTTTTTAAAGGGAGATGAAAGAACTGAATTTATGTGGAGGTGAAAGAGATTCATGTGAAATTTCTAAACAACAGTCTCTTGAATAGCACAGTAAATGCTTTGTAAATCACGTAAATTCCCACTGTGTAGTACAAACATTGAAAATTAAAGTGGTGCTTGGCAAAAAAAAACATTTAGATGACAACTGCTGGAAGATGTTAGAGAGTTGATTTGTGTTTCCCTAGAGATGATTAGGCACTGAATAAGAGGCAATGACAAAGTAAAATGTAGCAAAATTAAAGGTTTGTTCGTTTTATTTTTGAGTGAATGGTTGTCTTAGTTAATGCTTTAAAAAATGGCTATTTTAAAAGTTGCAAAGTTCAGAAGTACTAACATAAAGCATTTCCATACCTAGCTGTATCTATCTGTAAAGGTAAAGAGAGATAAAAGTATATGCCTTCAAAATTACTCAAAGAGGTTACATAAATAGATAGGTGCTGGTAAAACAGATCAAAATTATATTCGGAAATTTACATATGGCATGATTTAAAGTATATGTCATTGGAGACATTTCCTTATTTAATGACTCCTCTTTGGAGAATATATGCTTGAGCAGTAAGGACAGATTTCTCCCCTTGGTAAAATTAGGGTTAATTTGCCTCATCGACTCTCTTAAAGTAAAAGTCATAGTATCTAAAGCAATAAACCATCATCAGGCTTTACCACAATGATACCAATATTTGAGTGAAAATGGAATGTATACCTTAAAATGTGTAAAAAGTGTATGTTTTCAAGGATATAGGCTCTATGTTTAATTTCTGCTGTACAAAACACAATAAAAGATGATAGAAGATGTTTTGTTTCATTGCCATATTTTTCCAGATTAATGTTGGCTGTGATTTACTTAACCCAATTCTTGTAAAAATGGGAGAGATATAATCTGTAGAATTTTCTTTTTCTTTAAAGGTCGTTAAAAGCATTATTCCCTTTGTATGTTGCTACAAATGCCTTAAAACTTCTCCTTATAACCCTATTGAAAAATAAGATCAATGATACAGCTCACTATTAAAGATCCACTTGCTGGTTTCAGGCTGCAGACACTGGTTATTTGAAAATTATATTAGCTAACACAGAGTAACTCACAGCTTGTGCCTCAGATGTAATAAGCATTCAGCAAGAACTAATGGCTAATATGAAGGAGTGATGTGCAAATGGTCTCACAGTTTCCTAAAATGAGAAGAGAGCAGGAAGGGAACCATTATGTCATCCTGAGTTATCAGGGGCACCACATTATCCCTCTGAATGGCATATCTTCAGAATTTGAACAGTCAATTAAACCACATGGGATCATGAGCTAATGAAGTGTGCCAAAGCAATACAAATCTGTAAGCTCAGCAACAGGAAACGTTATTGAAATTAACCCAAAAGGTGAAGTAGAAGGATCTTCACAATTACTTTTTAAACTCTGACCACCTAGTTTCTGACATGGGACAAGCAAAGCACATGGGACCTGATGCAAATCTGGTGGTGTTGGCTAGCAATTACATTCTGGACCTGGAAAAAGAATAGGAAGATAATACATCTTGCTTGAAGTTATTTTCTACCGTGGCTGTTTATATTTCCTCAACAGTCTAATATACTTTGTAAGACCTCTGTTTTCTGAAATCTACCCTCTCTCTTTGTGTATATATATATATATATACACATACACGTATATGCACACACAAACACACTTTGATAAACCTTATTTATTAATCATATCAGTTTTTTATTTATCTATTTAGATTACAGCTTGTTCTATATATGGATATTCTGGCACTAATTATAGAACAGATTGTGCTGGGATTTCTACAGGACTGCACTATGGCAATACAGATTAAGCAATTAACCTTGATGTCACTGTAATTATTAAGATACTTTAGCAAAATGAACTAATTTCCCCACAGGATGTTCTGCTGAAATCAACTTCCACTCTTTTTAAGATGCCAAAATAGAAAATGTTAATGGAAAACTAAGTTTGCAATTTTAGTAATCTGTTGGGCCTTTTCAGCTGTCCTCTTTTAGTGTTTCACAAAATAGTTCACTCCAAACTCACAATATATATATTTTCATACAGATACATAAAAATTTCCATATTTCATATGATAATTAAAACAACATGCAATAATAATCTATGGAGATCAGTGAAAAAATAGGGGAAAAATGGAATAGACAGCACCTCTTTACTGTGCCTTTACCATGCAACTTCTGGGATTAAACAAATCTTAGTCTAAAATATACATAGCCAAGAGGAACTAGCACATATTTGAATTTTGTACAATATTCATGTAATAAAACTGCTTTGAATAAGTATTTTTACATTTTATTACTTTTTGAATAATCCAATATAAAAAAATTATATACTATATTAGAAACACAATAATATTTTGGTTCCTTATTAACATATATATATTTAAATTTCAATTTTTTCTTACAGTTATTTTTTCAGTTTAATAAAAATAAATTTATTACAAATAATACTTTTTAACTAGCTTAAGTATGAAGTAAATATTAATCTAAAAAAGATTTTTTAAAATCTTATTTTTGTGTCTTTTATATGTATAGAAGAAGAATACCTGTCTTACAGAATGTTTTTTTATGAAGGACAATTATTTTCTAGAGTCAACCATTACATTTTGATCATTACATGTAGTTGAAAAAACAAGATTATATACACTCAAAGGATAAAAAAATATTAGACCAGAAGCAGTGATTACTTTGTTATAATATTAAAATAACCTTTTCAGCAATTTTTCTGTGTTTTTCAAAACTTTTTTTTGAAGATAAATTTGAATGTATTTCAATTACTATTTAAAATTCAGAGTAATTACTTTATAAACTAATGAAATACACATGCAAAATAATTACTGTCATACGATTAATTGTATCTATATCACCATTAAGTGTAGACGTGTAATTTTTTCACACTGCTGCTATTGAAAGGTTGCATTTACCTTCATACATAGAAATAAAACCACAGGAGAAAAATGGTGAATATGAAGATAGAGAAATCTTAATGTTTTAGATTAAGAAAAAAACCCATAGTTTTCCCTTTTTATAATTCTTCTACTGCAGCACATTTACATAGTACTGAAAGCTGTACATGCAGTTACTTCAGTCATTTATAAATGGAACTGAAGCTATTATCAGTTGTATTGGTAATTCTGCAAATAATTTCTTTTTTTTTTTCAAAAGAAAAACAGTTCTTTGAAATTCTGCATTCTCTATTTCATAGCAGAACCACCTTTTTTGTTTTCTTCAAACTTTGATGAATTTGAGGGGAAAAATAATTAGAAAATATATAGGTTTTGTCAGGCTCATATTTCCTGGGTACACCTATTTACAGGAATACAGAACTTGTTGTTTTGTTTTGCTTTGCTTTTAATGAAAAGTCAAGATTTGTAGGTTTCGTGAGTTTTGTTTTTGTTTTGAGAACAGTGGAACACTTACAGACACTTGAGTAGACAGAGATGGAGCTGCACTGGAGCCATTTATTCAGGGATATGTAATAAAATGAGATGGAAAAATTAAGAAAACCTTACCTAACCCAGTCAGGATACTGAAGGATTTAAAGTGCTTTAAAAAAGAAAGGGAAGCTTAATATACAGATGTCTTCCTAGGATGGTGATAATTTTGATTGAAAACAAGAGAACTACCCTAACTGCCATATCTCAAACAGTGCCTGTACCTGATTCCTCCCAGCACAGTGCAGCCTCGTTTCTCTCTCGCTCTGTCCAACAGGAGTCATTGCTAAAAGCGGCAATTTCAGCAATATATTCCCAAGAGCTGCTGGCAGAACAGAGGAATCCACTGCTGACTGTGGTCATTCATGTTTATAATTTGCCCCTAACTTCTTTTCTCCTGTAACCTTTTTTTTTTTGCTGTCTATATTTCACTCCTTTCTTCTGATTTGCAGACACTTGTATTAAAGGAAAACCTTGTCCATCTTTAATATGTTAGAAGTTTCAGTGTATTGTAATGTGCTTGTAATATCCCAAAGAAAATATTCTATAAAGCATTTGGTAGTGAGAATTATTGGTTAGTAATTCTGTTAATGAGCTGGAAATTACTCAGGTGAAATAGTTAAGTAAGTGCTTTGCAGGTATTCAACTATGAGGTGACAGATACCTTCTAGAAAAGTACCATAAATACACAAGTTATATGGAGAAATATGAAAATTACAAAAAAGTGAAATACTTCACTGGGATCCCTGCAAGGGCCAAATGCAAAAAAATAAATAAACAAAAACAGCAACAGCAAAAAAACACAAAAAAACCCCTACAAAACAAACCAACCAACCAACCAACCAAAACAAACCAAGAGACAGAATTATCAAGACAATCAGAATATAGAACTGCTCTGGATTGAGTTATAGTGTATTGAATAACCGTAGTTATCTAACATTTCATTTAATTAGTGCTTGGTTGATTTGGTTTTTGTTTGGTTGGTTTTTGTTTTTTGAACAGGTTCTTAATAAATCTAAAGTTATACATTTACAAACGAAAGTGCTTTTTCTTCTCGTTGACTGCCTCAAGGGACAATGTTATTATAATATTATATAGTAATCATTACATTTACCTATGGAAAAAATTTCTAAAAGCATGAATTTTCATTTCTGCAATGTATGCCTATGTGATTCTGTAATATATGCTTTTAGGATAATTCAGGGAGAACATAAGAACTTCATGCTTTCTCATCTCAGGGCCTTATGGCTCCTTTCCCTTTTACTGGGATCTTTTCCCCTATTCTTTCTTTTCCTTTTCTTTTATATGTTGAAGAGCCTTCATTTTCTCACCCTTTTTTCAAAGGTCCTTGCTTTTTCCTTCCCTCTTGTATTGATATTATGATATAGTTTTTCTTTTAAATAATCAATTACATATTTCACAAATGGCTGCCCCATAGTGGATGGATGATTTGCTTCACCGCTTTTTGTTACCCAGGGCTGAAAATGCTATCACTTTGTTTTCTTTATCATTCCATTTGAATTTCTATTGAGATTCAGTAAAGTCGTAACAGGCTTCACAAGTAAATGTATTCAACCCAGTTTTTTCGTCCCTAAATGTCTCCATAACCAATAATTTTCTGACATTTATACAATATTCTTTTATTTTTATATTGGCAATGTAATCAATGTATTACAATGGGGGAAGAATAATTTCTATGAAATTCTCTTAATCAGAAATGTTATAGAATCAGGCTTTCTGGAAGTAAATAGTCATAAACGTATACCTGTATAGACTATCTGTAAAGGAAGATGGTATCTTATTGTCTGTGTCAGGAAAATGAAAGGCTCTACTAATTTTTTCCAAGCTAAAAATTACCTAATTCAGACCTAATAGTAATTGAAGCAAAATTCAGAAACTTACACTTTGTGATTTTACACATTCATTTAAGGACTGTAGGTTCTTTCCTAAGCAATCTACAGGTCAGATGCCTGTAATCTCAAAAACTGTCAAAAAGTTATTACTTTTCTGATTTCTAGAGGTGTTTCTGTGAATAACAATTTTGATAAAAAGTTTTTGAATAAACAGGAAGTGATGCAAGAAAGGAGTTATTGAATACAAATATATTATCTCTGATCCATGAGTCTGAAATGCAGACTTGTGGATGCTAATCAAATGTTTTGAGAAAGATAGTTAAAGGCAATATAGGAAAAAAACCCTAATATCCAGTTTATCATCTTGCATATGTTTATGCTTTCTGAAACCTTGTGGAATATATGGGCCTGCCAAGAAAGCATCACCTACAGTCTGATGTAAATTAAATCCTTTAGACAGACATTAGGACTTGTTTGAAGAACCATAAAACTTACAGGTTTAAAGAAAAACATCAATTTGTTTTTCATTACTTTCACACTTCTCTAAGTTTTTTTTTTTCTTTAAGAAATAAGGCAGATTCAAAACTGTTATTTTAAATGCATTTAATTAAATTGCATTTAAAACAAATGTAATTGAATAGAATCTTCAGAATACTAATTTCTTAAGCGTTTCATGAAAACAGGCACCAAGGTAAAGAAAAGAAACAGAAAACCTTCAAAAAATTGAAAATAAAATGTTCAAGTTAAAAAGGAATTTAGTATTATTTAAAAAAAAAGGCTGCAGGAGGATCTCAATCATACCACTAGAAAAAACAAGAGAAACACCATGTGGTACTAAACTGTTTGAAAAATGTAATTTTCAAATATATGTCTCTACATGTAAAATCCTACACAAAAGGGAAATGGCCTTGCTTCACCTAATTTTAACATATAGTCCCTTAAGACATATATACTGTGAATTGAAACAGGAAGAAAAACTATTGTAAAACAATCATCTCCACATTCTCTGTCAAAATTGTTCTCTCAATTTTGATGTTATCTTCATAAATTTTAAGATGTCATATCTCTCAACTTAGGTTGATAAGATCAGCTTTTTAGATCAGAGAAAAAAGAGTTTTTGAGATGTTGCAGAAGTTACTAAAAGCTTTACATAAATGTGAGGTGAGTGACTATCAGTGCTGCAGCAACCGTTGTATTTTTCAGTCATTCATACTGTTGCATGAGAATAAAATCTCACTAAATATATTTTGAGTCCTTGGGGATATATATATGCTATGTACAAATAAGTATTGCTATATGTGATAATAATCCAACCTTTTCTAGGCTGTTGGCAGTTTGGGAGGTGGGGGCTGTTCGTTTGGGTGAAGTGTCTTTTTTGGTTGGTTTATTTTGTTTTTGAGAATAGAAGATCACAGATAAAACTGGTTTGCTTTGTTTTGCTTTCACCTACATGCCATTTCCCTGTAATACAAGAAACTGAGCTAAAAAGGAGCAGCCTGTATGAGAAGTAATTCCACTCTTTAATAAAGATTAAACTAGCATTTTTAGAAAAGCTTAAAAAAATCTTTTTTTTGCATTCTTCATTTACAAGGATATCTACTACATTGTCATGTTTAACTGCCAAGAATATGCCACCTACAGTATGATGTAAAAGAAAATATTGGTTTTAAATGTAAACACACAGTACTGTGGTGGCATGAAAAAGTTACACATTTCAAACCTTTTTGTTTCTGTAGTGCTAGCAAGTGTAGAGAATGCTGTTTAACCTACACATAAGTTGATGTAACCTTTCTTTACTGAGGAACCATAAGATTGTCTGAGGTGTGATAACAAGCTATTCACTGGACTAATGTGAATATATTGACGACGTGAATTCCCTGAGCCTACTATGCATCACTAGTTTTCTCCAAGTCAATTGAAATCAGACTGTTGGTCATGAAGAAATTGAACCTTTTGTCATGAGAATTTGCTTTTGATAGGTTTGCTGTAAAGATATATTTTCTGGTTCAATCCCTCAGCCTACATAAGTAGGCACTTCTTTCCCCTCTCATTAGTAGATAACTATTCTTTTCAGTCATTTCTCAATTAATTTGCATAATACCACAGGGTTTTCTGAACTTTTCATTTAATATCTGACCTTATCAGTAGTATTACCACTAATTTTTGCAGGTTCTTTCCTCTCTTATGATCTCTCACCAACAGTATTTCAACATCATGAAAAAGTATAAAACTAGAAATTTTCATCTCAGATCCTATTTGATACCTGCAGGAAGCCTGTAGTGGATAACTGAAAAGGATCCCTAGCATGAGGCAGAACACTAAAACTTAATTATACCCTATGACATTTGCACTTTAAAATAAGGTACATTGATTTAACTACTCTCCTCTTCTCTTTTTGTTCCTTCCTCTATTCATTCCTTGTATTTCTTTCTTTTGGTTCAATCATCCTGACTTTTTGGTCCCATTTCATATCAACTTTTGAGAAAACAATCTATAAGCTGAAAAAAGCACTCAATTAAGATGACAAAATTATAACGCCTCCTTCAGGGTCACTACAGATACAAATTTAATATTTGAAATTTCCATGTAAAATTCTTATCCAAAGAGATAAGAACACTTTGAAAAAGTATTAAAAAATCTTTTTCTAATATTTTATTTTATGTCCTTCAATAGTTATAAAGACTGTGGTTTTGTTGGGGTGTTGACCAGACAACCTTCTTTAGGCTATTTCCTATTTTAGTTAGAAATCACAGAGTTACAGATTCCAGGAGCTCAGAAGATCACCTAGTCTCTATTCCTGTAGCTGAAAGATGACTTCCTTTGAAACACAAACTTTTTATGCTACCAGCATTCATTTTATTGGGAGGGGAGGGGGAAGGAGGGGGCATCATGAGCCATAGAAATATTTTTCCATGGTTAGTATTCAAGTGATAAATTGCTGTGATGACCAGCTCCTTAGAAAAAATGGATGAAAAATTATGACTTCCAAAAGGATTTGTGATGGAACTGAAAACTTCATTATGAAGCTGGCATGGAAAGTTCTCCAGTAACAGGATATGTCTGTCTGCTACAAGGAAAGGCAGAGATCAGAGATGACAGGAGGTTGAATAAAGTTTACTTCCAATTTATTGATCTTCAACAAATTACTCAACGTCAGAAGAAATACTGTTAAATATACAACATGGGTGAATATTAACTTCTTGTCAATAACATCTGGCATCTTGAAAACAGATGCAAATGCATCAAAGCAGGATTTTAGGGGAGATATCTTTTAAGATAGTGTAATATAGGGTTGTGAAACCAATACTAAATTCATTTCTGATACTGAAATTTTAATCTTATTTTGGTGACACATCAAAACATTTTCTTACAGAACCATTTACAGTTTACAAAGACTTTAATAAAAGTGTATTTGAACAATTTTTTTAAATTTTTTACAATGCAAGAATATGGTATTAAAAGCATCTTAATTTGAGGTAACTTGAAATTAGTCTTTAAAATAATTGGAATTGTGAGAAGCTATATAACATCCATAAAGGGTGAGGATACGAGACATATGTATTTCAAAATAATGAAGTTCTCCAAATCCAAAATTGTGCTTTTGCAACACTAAGATATCACAAAAGAGATTAAAAAAATTTATTACTTTTAAAAGTGTTATACAAATTAAAACTGTTGCTTTAGGACAGCAGCAGTGTGAATACTGCAATGGTAGGTGCAGTAATGTTGTAATCTCTTATGGTTTGACATATCAAGGGTGCTTGTAACCCTTCCAGTTCTTCTATACCTGTATAGACTATGTAACTGTCTTTTCGAAGAAATAGAGCTTGATGTGTTCAATACAAAACCACAGGTAGGCTTCTCCCTACATTTCCAAGGCTGTAATATTTTCAGGGAAAGAAGCCTATGGAAAAGAACATGATTTCTTCAGGGCAAGAAGTACTACTACATTCTCACTAAAAAAAGAAGAGACAACAAAACAGATTTTTTTTTTTTTAAATTCCCTATCCACATACTTCAGAAAATTCTGTTCCTGTTTTCACTTTTTTAAGTTGAAAATTAACTGATCAATGGAACTGCAGGCTGTGAACAATATCATCTATTCACTACATCTACTAGGTTTTAGATTCTACGAAAATCTGCTAAACCACAAGCTAACTTGTTTTTTTCACCTGTAATTTCCTCTTCTTTATGTGAACTTTTATTGGTTTGCCCATCCATCCTAGAACTCTTACTGTGATACTCTGATGCTATAAAGTGTAGATATAGCAAGGCCCTAGTACTACATAATAAATTATGAGTGTTTTCTGTGTATCTTCTTTTACTGTTAAACTGAAGCATTTTTAAAATCACATTTGGGGAAAGAAAAAAACATCGAAAGCATTTACATAGATATTCTTCATCTGGGAAATTTTGCACAGTTCTCATGTAATCTTCTTTACTTCATTTAGGACCATATTTTATCTTTAATTAGATTCTAAAATATAAACTGCATCTCATTGACTTTTTTTAGGTGTACCTAAATATTTTACCCCTAATACACATTAAAGGTATATAGGCAGTTAACGATACAAGTATGAACCCAGTGAGATTTTAGAAGGATTTTACATGACTCCCAAGAAAAAATTTCTTCTTGAAATGCTTAGTGCTTCAGACTCATATATGCTTATAAACTTTCAGGTCTCTATTTCTCTGTTCTTTTGTTTTTTGTGTGTGAAAAAAAATCATTATAATATTTTTCAAAAGGAAAACTCTAAACATGTTTAAATTGTAAGGACCATAGATATTTTTGTGAACAAGCCTTAGAAATTATACAATAGCCTGAGAAATTTTTCCACAAATTCATATTATGCTGATAAAACTTGCGATCCCACGTTACGTAAAGACTACCGACTATTGTTTACTGCTGAAATACTTTTTTATAATGACCTTAAATATAGATAAAAAACTAGCGGTCAGTAAAGGCACATATATGATCATGTGCCAGCTCTGTACAAGGTTTACACCAGCCTGTATGAGCCTGCAATGTTCACAAACCTTCTGGGGTGCTTAACCTATGGAGCAGCAAAGGAGTGTCTCTGTCTGCACTTCTTGTAGTTTAGTGAAATAGTTGAAACACCACAGTTACACAACTCATTTCACTCTCAGGGATCCTCTCCACAGAGAAATTAGTTTGTAACTCAAACATGTAAATCAACTGAATACATTTAGATTCACCTAGGTCACAGTTCAGTGCTTAGTAGACAGTCAATGCCCAATGTTTAAAAAAGAAAAAAAGTGATTGGTTGATGACTAATACTGGTCAAGACAACCCCCCATTCAAACTTTGTTCTGCTGCTTAATCCATTCAGCAAATGGGCAGAATGGGCAGAAACTAATGCACAAGAAGTTCCACCTGAATATGAGGAAGAACATCTTTAGTGTGTGTGTGATTGCGCACTGGAATAGATTGCGCAGAGAGGCTGTGGAGTCCCCCTCATTGGATATATTCAAGAACCATTTCAGTGCAGTCCTGTGCCATGTACTCTAGGATGACCCTATCTGAGCAGGGAGGTTGTACCAGATGTTCCACTGTGGTCCCTTCCAACCTTATCCATTCTGTGATCATCTGGTCCTGTGCAGGGCTAATGATTGGACTCGATGATCTTTATGGGTCCCTTCCAACTCAGCATATTCTGTGATTCTTTTATTCTGTAAAGGACAAAAAATATTCCTTCTAAGAAAAAAACCCAACAATGTTTGGCAAGATTCCTATCAAGAAAAGCGAGTGCTTGAGTTCTATGTTTCATGTGGAAAGTTTCACAGGCATGATTTCTGAGGAAATGGAATATGAACCAAATAGTTTCTCTCTGAATAATGTCTTTTAGAATCAAATGGGAAAAGGTTATACTAGAAACACAGTCTGCAAGACTAAAAGCCAAAGACTCAAAGATCTTCATTTTAGAGAAGAAAAACGATTGCAGGTCTAATAACAATGAGGACATTGTTCTTACCTACACATACTGAACTAATCCAGAATCACAGAATCATAGAATCACAGAATATGCTGAGTTGGAAGGGACCCACAAGGATCATCAAGTCTGACTCCAGGCCCTGCACAGGACCATCCCCAGGAGTCACACCCTGTGCCTGAGAGTATTGTCCAAATGCTTCTTGAACTCTGTCAGGCTCGGTGTGGTGACCACTTCCCTGGGGAGTCTGTTCTAGTGCCAACCACCCTCTGGATGGAGAACCTTTTTCTAATATCCAACTCAAACGTTCCCTGACACAACTTCAGGCCATTCCCTCAGGTTCTGCCACTGGTCACCACAGAGAAGAGACCAGTGCCTGTCCCTCCTCTTCATCTTCTAAGGAAGTTGTAGACTGTGATGAGGTCTCCCCTCAGTCTTCTCTTTTCCAGGCTAAACAGACCAAGTGATCTCAGCTTCTCCTCATATGGCTTCCCCTTAAGACCCTTCACCATCTTCGTTGCCCTCCTTTGGATGCTCTCTATTTTCTTATTTACTTGAAAGTGGTTAGAAATTTGACTTTTTCCACATCAACAAACTTATCATTAGGGACTGTTATAACTGGAGTGGTGTCCATTTATTTCATTACAAAAGCATTTAATTTATTTTGCCTCTGACAGAAAGAAACAATTGCTGTTGACATCAAAGCATCACTGCTGCTTGTTACTGTAACACTGGTTTTTGAAATAACAATTCTAAACACAGATTTTCTAAGTTCTTGCAGAAAAAAAAAAATCTTTAGGTGGAAAATAAAACATTATTTTTTTTGCTCCAGGATGCTCATCAAACAATTGCTGCGGATGTATCTGCTGTTAATTACTGCAAGGAATGATTTTATCTGGTATAATAGATAAAAGTCCTCTTTGCACTTGGGTCTTATTTTCCAGAAGCTGTCAGGAGTTGGTAATAAGCAAATTGGTATTAATAAACTCAGAACTCGATCTTTTCCTAGCTAGCCTGAGAAACAAGAGACAAAGTGAAACAGTAACTGAAAATTACTAGCAGAAAACTCCTATTCTGTTTCATCCAATGCTAAGCAATGCCGTGCTATGCTACTCTGTTAGTCCATTCTTTCTTACTCTGGACTACTCGTTTTTGGACAGAAATTATGAATCTTATGCTACATGACATGACAGCTGAAAGCTGGGATGGCTATTAGAGACTGAATGTTATCTATTAATTGTTAATTAATTGTCATTAATGTTTGGTCTTTAGCTGTCTTAATCTCAGTCCTTTTCTGAAACTATGAAAATCCATAAAAGAGGTGAAACTCGTGTTCTTACACTGTGTACAATGCTGAAAGGAGGAATACAAATAAGAAGTCATATTGATATCCAATCTCTGAACACACTGTTATCTATGAACTGAAGGCAGTGCCAACATTGTGGGGTCAAGGGGAGGAGAGGGGCTAGAAGATGACTGTGCTGAAATTTCTGGTTTATATGTGAGCAGTGTTTCTGTGTTCTCTTCAAGCAGAACAAAAATGAGTTGACAAATTTTTGATCCTTGCAGTATATAAAGATATTTTATCAAATTAATATCCTCTTTTCATGCATCTGAAACATGCATAAATATGAAAGTTCTTAGAAGTACAATTGTATTTCTGTATTAAACTCAGAATCAACTTCTATATATAAAACTAAACATTCTAAAAGGCTTTTCTGGATTTTACCTCTCAGTATCAGGCTGATCATTTTCTTTATAGCTGTGGTTGTGATCTGTCTGGTAGATGGGGTGCAACCGGGAGACCCTCCAGAGAGATCCTCTTCTTGACTGCCCTCTGCCTGACTGTCGGGGTCCAGGGCCTCATACCTGTTCTTTAAGGGCATGTGGGGAGGTGATGGAGGGCGATCTTCTACCTCTTTGATCAGGGACCTGTTTCCATTTCTACTTGGTTTGCTCCATCTGCCTGTTGGAAAGAGGGGCAGGGCTTCACTGTCTCCTGCTGGACTTCTTTTGGGGTCAAAAGGGTATGACTTCACCAGTCTATTTCCCTTTCACTCTGCCTAATAGTTTTTAGCCTCTCCACTTCTTCCTTGAGCTCTGCCATTAAGCACAGCAAATCATTCACCTGCTCACATTGTATGCAGGTGTCTCTCGCACTGTCCTCTGGTATCAAAGCCAGGCTCAGACACTCTGCACAGCCAGTGCCCTCAACAGCTGCATCCTCCCTGGAGGGTTCTGTCTGGGTTAGCACGCTCCCCCTGACAAACTAATCTTTAATTGGAGTACATAAAAGTATTTTTAAGACACCCACTTGGATCTAAATCTTTCTTTTAATTTCTTAAATTGATTTGGATTCAACCATATTTTTTTATTTTAAGGCTTATCTTGGTCATGTATAAAGCTACAGATATATATTGGATTTAATACAGCATTCACTTTAGGCCTTCAGTAGTCTGCATATGTGTTTATTGAGGTAGTTTTGCTTGGGTAAGTCACATTTTAACAATCCCTCTGCAGAGCCTTCCTGCCACCCCCCAGCAGATCAAGTCTCCTGACCAACTTGGTGTCATCTGCAAACTGACTGAGGGTACACTTGATTGCCTCATAAAGATCATTGATACAGATAGTAAACAGGACTGGCCCCAATACTGAGAAATGCAACAAAATTAATTAGATGAGTTTTTTTTTAAATTTCTCCAAGAAATTGGAGACAAATGAGATGTAGTAGAAAAACATTGGATCTCCCTTTTATAAAAATCAATATAATGGGAAACAATGAATCAAACACTATTGTTTTGCTATTAGGTTTTGCAGGAGTAATCACAGGTTATCAGAAGGTACTGCCTGTGTTCTTCACAACAAATTGGCATAACATTGATGTGATTTGATGGCAAAATAGCAATAAACTGTTTAATAGAGTCTCTGTGATTTAGGACACAGTGTGTGTACTTTGAAGAGATCAGCAGGAAAATTAAACACCAAATACTGTATCTTAAATGCTTCAAATAGATTTTGTACCTTAAAAAGGATTTTGAAACAATATGGTCCAAAAAGCTTCATCCCAAAATCCTACTCTGAAGCTCGCATAAGAGAGAATGTAAAAAGCCAGTCTGAGCTGATCTATAAGAATTTATTGTGACCTGAATAGTGAGGATTTCAGGGCAGGGTTATATTTGTCTTTGCTAAGTACACAGAGAGCCAGCAGAACACTTCATTTCACAGAGCTACTGACTATGTTAGTTATAAATATTTTTAATAAAATCTCCTACTTAATCATGATATTCAAATCACACATGATTATAAAAAAACGAGAGTAACAAATGGAATAGATTTACTGTATCTGCAAGGGCACTGGTAGTACAAATTCAACTGGTCATGCTTTAGAGAATGAGATTTTTGATGCTGACGTCCCCTGCCAGGAGAGCACAAGCTTTACATTAGGAGAAGATGACAGGACTAAATAAATGGAACATCAAGGGACTAGAAATACACAGCAAATAGGCACAGCTAGGAGGTCATTTGGAAAGAGAACCAGCTGGATTCAGTTGGTGTGAGGGCACAGTGGCAAATCTATCATCTGCCCACCAGCACAGAAAAGACACAGGAGACTGGACTGACTTCAAAGACTGCCTGTACTAGTAGACAGTTTGAAAAGGGATAGCTGAACTGGAAATTGCTATTCAATCTTAATTTTATTTCTCACCCCTTCATCTCCACTCTTTATTCCCAAACCCATCCTCTTCTTTCTTTCTCCTTACTTTTCCACCTCTCAGTTTTAGATACTAACTTATGGTGCTTCAGGATCAGAAATGCACATTTATTGCTCAGTAAATTGCAAAAATATCTGCTGGAATTATTTTGTTTCCAAATGACTGATGATAATTTTAACAATCTTCCTTTCCTGAAGAGTCAAGGACAGTCCAATGCTAATGTACCAGGGACTATGCTGATGATATATAGAGAAAGAGAAATAAACCAAAGAATAGTCATTGTAAGCCAATGAGGACATATGTATAAGAAAAATTCTGAAGATACTTTTGATATTTCTCAGGTGTTATTCTATTTTTTCCCTTCATATGAATAAATAGAAAAAAGGTCAGTCTTCTTGCCTTAACTTTCATACAGATAGCAATGTGCATATGCACATACGTTTAAAGGAACTGTTATCACTGCATACTCCATTATTTGCGTTTATCCCTCATACTATGTCTTCCTTAAAACTTAGAAATTTCATAATGAAATTTCAGTCAGAAAGTTATGGTACCATTGGAATAACTAAAACATAGTGAGACAACTTACATGACTGCAGGATTGCAATGAATGGCTATAGACTCTCATAAAGACAGACAGGAAAGACGGGGAGAAGGAGTTCTTTTCTATGTTAAGGAGTACAATAGATGAACAGAAATCAACTATGCTGATTGTGGAAGATCTATCCAACGTCTCTGGGTCAAGATCAGAAGGCTTTTCTCCAAAGAGGATTTTACAGTAAGCATCTGCTACTGACCTCCAAACCAAGACGGTAAGGCCAAAAAAGCAATACTTCAGTCACCTAAACAAGCTTCAGGTCAATAAAATCTGGTTCTTATGGATGACTTCAACTAACTAGACGTTTGTTGGAAGAACAGCACAGCAACTCACATGTCATATAGGAAGTTCCTGGAATGCATAGAGAACTGCTTCCTCATAAGAACGTTAAATGTATCAACCAGGAATTGACACAGTTAAAACGGGTCAGAGATCTCAAAAAACACAAGAAATGGTTCTTCAGGAATGTATACAATAAGCAGAAACAGAAGGAAAATATTGGCCCAGTGTTCAACAGGAGAGTGAATTAGGCATCAACAACACTGAAAAGGCATACGTTCTCAACACTTTCTTTACCTTGGTCTTCACCAGCACAGTTAGTCCCTGGCCTTGGAAACAAATATCCAGGTTGATGCAAACACAGACCCACCGTCACTGAAGGAGGGGTTGGTATGTGAACTATTATAGGAGCTTGACCCCTACAAATCAATGGATCCTGAAAATATCCACCTGAGTGTGTTGAGAGACATGGCTGATATAATCATGAGGCCACTCACCATAATCCTGGAGAAGTCATGGAGATCGGGAGATACTCCAGAAGACAGGAAGAAAGCTAATGTCACTTCCATCTACAAGAAGGACTTTCCAACAACCTCCTCTTGGAGAAACTGATGCATTATGGTCTGGACAAGTTGTTCTCATGGTGTGTGGGGAACTGGCCGTCAGGCCACATCAAGGTAAATAGCTCCTTTGCAAACTGGCAACCTGTCACAAGGTGGGTCCCCCAGGGATCACTATTGTTTTCAACACTATCTAATTTCTTCATAAGTGATCTGGATGACAGGATCAGGTGTACCCTGATGAACTTTGCAAAAGTTACGAAAGTGAGTGGGGAAGTGGGCACTTAGGAGAGAGAGCCATCCTGAAGGAAGATAGCCTGAGGAGTAAACTAACAAGAATCTTAGGAAGTTTAAAAAGGACAAGTGTAAAATCTTGCGTCTAGGAAAACATAATACAGGTGGATAGACCCAACTGGGAATCAGCTCTGCAGAAAGGGACCTGCAGGTCCCGGTAGACAATGGGTTCCATATGAGTGATCAGTGTGCTGTTGTGGCAAAGAAAGCCAACAGAGTGCTGGGCTGCATCAACAAGGGCATCACCAGCACAGATAAAGTATCACACTTTACTTAGCCCTTGTCAGGTCCCACGTGGAATACTGTGTACAATTTTGGTCCCCACTATACAAAGCATATGTGGTCAGGCTGTAAAGGGTCCAGAGAAGATCCATAAAGATGCTGTGGCATATGAGAATTGACTGAGGGAATTGGGAGGGTTGCCTTATCACAGCATTGTGTTATTTCCAAGGGATGGCTACAAAGAAGATAGGGACTCCCTTTTTAAAAGCAATCACATGTCAAAGACCAGGGATAATAACTGTAAGTCACTACTGGGGAGATTCCAACTGGACACAAGAGGAAAATTTTTCACAACAAGAAAAGTCATTGGATCAATCTCCCCAAAGAGGTGCTGGATTCCTTGACTTTGGATACTTTTAAGATTCAGCTGAATAGGGTGATGTACCACCTTGCCTAGATTGGGTTTTTGACAAGAAAGGTTGGACCAGATGATCATTGAGGTCCCCTTCCAACCTGGTACTCTATGATTCTATGAAATTCTAGCTTCTTACATGATTGTCATGAGCTGTTGACGTGTCCCATGTTAATGCATTCTCAGTGAACACCACTGACACACTGTCTCGGAATAACTTTCTGTGTCCCTATGATAAGGACTGTTTCGTGGGTAGTGCTAAAGAGTATGTGATTCTATGGGGGACTTATAAGTCTTTTTCACAATCCATTTCTGTTATTAAATAACACACAATCTGTGCCTTTTCCTTCAAAGTGGATGTCTGATGCTTTTCTGGATAATTAAAAAGAGGGAATATCTATCTCCATTGTGCATATTTTTGCTGCATATTTACCTCAATTTTTTTATTTAATATGCTCTTGAACATAAACCTGACTCGTTGGCAGCCCACAAATCTTATATCCTAATTTTTTTAAAAAAAAATTTACAGTGGAGGCTTCTGCAAGCTTTGCTGCCTAAACAAATTAGTAAATTGCTTTGTTAAAAACCACCAAAGAGACTTTGGAGAAAGAACTTCTGTAGGTTTGAAAGCCCTAGCTAATCAAATATAAACCACCAAGTAATTTCATTGAAATTACATGAGTAACTGCTTTTTGGATTATGCTTTAATCTAGAAATAATGCTTATACAGTCACGGGAAAGTTGTGCTTATTACTGCATAAAGAGAACATAAAAAAAAATTCTGCTTTAGGCTTCACATCATTTAAGCATCACTTAAAAATTTTTTGATAACTGTGTAATTTTTCTATAGCAATGAAAAAATGCAGATGTATATTCAGAATGGATTTGAAAATTTTATTTCTTAAAGAAAATACAATTTTGTGTTCCTTAAAACATCACGTAGGTTTTGTCATACATAGCTCTACACCAGATGTGTGCTGCAGGGTTTCCAAGTGTCCCAGGTGATATACTTTATCATTAACAACATTTGCTACTCAGTTACAGGAATTGTCTTTATTTATGCTACCAGCCATCTATTAGCATGACAGGAATGGTGGACAGCAAGTTAAACAGGTCTTATAATCAACATCTCAAATATAACTCATTTATCATGCCCATGTCAAATTTGTCAGAAACCCAACCTTTTTGGAAGCAAGAAGGAAACACAAGAAAGGTTAACAGATTTAGAATGCTGTTGAAGTTTTAACAAGTAAGCATATGCAACAAATAACTTGTTTAATATTTGCCCTACTTTGCTGTCTCTGCTGGTACAGAGTAATTGAATAATCTATTTGCTATTTACTATAGCTGCATGACATCCTATGGTGCAACCGTTTTCCATATGAATAAATGTTCTCGATAAATGTTGAATGGAAAAATGCGCTGGTGTGGAACCAGTGAATTGAAAACCTCATTAAGGACCTGATCCTGTGAAACACAGAATGAGCCCTGTAAGTGGCTATTCTGTGTTTGTAATTCTCTGAGAGTTAAAAGGCTCTGTTTATCACCAAATATACTCAGCATCTTGCAGGGTCAGATATTAATGAACAATGATTCTGGGAAATAAGAATGTCTGATATTAAAATGTCATTAAAACTAGATTTCTTCATACTTCCTAAACTGTTTTTCTGTGAAACTCAGTTTGAAAAGATGAGAAAAATAACTTAGGGTCTTCTGAAGTTAATTCTTATCTGTCAAAACTCCACTGTTCATTTTCAGTGTCACTATAGATAGACATTCAAGATGGTACTATGATTTGTTGTTTCTTCACTGACTGGTTTATTGTCTATATTTTAATTAATGATGGGAATGAAAAGTAACTACAACACAGCACAATACAAAGACAGACTATTAGATGCATCAATCATGCATATTTTATTTCACGTCTAATTTGCAAATTTAGATTTGCATACAGAGGATCATATTGAAGAAGAAGAATTGTGAAGGGAGACTTCATTCTGAAAGCTCATCTCATCAATAAATGAAGACTAGGAATCAGATGCACAGCATTCTTGGTTATGGTATTATTGGAAACTACAAATATTGAAAAATATTTGTCATACATAGTTTTGTCATACATAGTTTGTCATACGTATTTGTGATACATAGTTTTATAAAATCTGTGAGATTGCATGTATGGTACTATCGATTTAATTAGTACACCCTTATAGAAAAAGAAACACAATAATTAATGGAACATTGCATTTACCAAGACCTCTTTGAAATGCATTTTTATAGTTTCTATTAAATTTTATGTTATTCAGGTTTTAGTCAGTGGATGAGTCACTAGATGGATGTATGCAAGCAGAATGTCTGCATTTCACAGAAAGTGGAATACCAAATAAATAAGTGAATGTTCATGTAACTGTTCCATTTTGGTTATAAATGAAATAAATAATTAGAACCCACTTTTAATAATATTCTCAGTCAAGTGTTAACTTAGTTAACTGTGCCTGCATAGTAGGTAAAAAATGCCTAAAGAGAGACAAAACATGGGGGAAAAACAGTAATTATAGCTGAATATTTAGTATAGTGAAAGCAAATTAGATTTTATCATGATCTCAGATACATATGGCAGATTCACAGGCAAAAACAGTTTGTTGAAACGTTGGTATATTAAATTGAAATTATTTTTCATTTATCATATAATGTTAAAAAATATTCTAATTATATATATATATCTTGAGTTTCTTTTCTCATCTTGACTTCAAAAATTTCTGTAGACTCTTCTTTTGTTAATTAGATCATATTTCCATTGAAGTTAAGTTTTCCTTCCCCGCATCTGTGTTGTCATTTAATCTCAGCCAGGAGCTAAGCGTGGGGATGGGGAGAGAACCAGAAGAGTAAAAGTTCAGATAAAGAGAGTTCAACAGGTGAAACAAAAGCCATGCACACCAGCAAAGCAAGACAAGGAATTCATTCACTGCCTCCCATGGCAGACATGTGTTGAGCCATGCCCAAGAAAGCAGGGCTCTGTCATGTGTGATAGTGACTTCAGAAAACAAAAGGCCATGTCTCCAAACGTCGCCACCCCACTCCTTTTCAGCTTTTTCCCTGCAACTTTTATTGCTGATCACAGTATCATATGGTATGGGATACCCCTCTGGTCAGCTGAGGTCAGCTGTCCTGACTGCGTCCCCTCCCAACTGCTTGTACACCCCCAGCCTCCTCAGTGGTGGCGTGGGGTGAGGGGCAGAAAAATCATTGACCCTGTGAAAGCACTGCTCAGCAACAACAAAAACATCCCTGTGATATCAACACTGTTTCCACCTCAGATCCAAAACAGACCCATACTAACAACTATGAAGAAAATTATCCCAGCCAAACCCAGCACATTCCACATTGCTTATTTCCTACAAAATATCTTTATTTTTAGTTTCTTTCTCATTTACTATGTGTGTATTCTTGAAGTGTGCTTCCTCATATGTTCTTTCATTGGAGAAATGTGAACTGTTCCTGATTGGTTCTGTGAAGTCACTTGAAGTCTGTGTTTTCTTATGAGTCAGTACTTATTTGGCTGTTAGTTTCTTGTTCATTTGAAGCTGTTTTTGCAGGAGCGTTCCACAGACTATGTCTTTGTTGAGAGACAACCGAGGACCAGCGTCCTTTGAAGAGGAGTCTTCTGGCCCAACAAGAAATTGGGTGCACTTTTTCACTCATGAGTTCCCTCTGGTGGCTTTTTAGTTGACAGTTTCACTCTTTATTTGAGGCAACAGTAATTCACTAATTTAATGTCAGAAATCTTGCCAGCATCCTTTCCCATTATGCTTCAGGAAGGATCAGTGTTCTGAAATATAAACAAAAAAGTGTTCCACTTTATCTTCCCAGGGCCCCAAGGAGAGAGCTGTCAGTGGGTCTGGGTAAGCTGCCTCAGTGTTACATCCTTCTTTGGAGGTCTGTAGAGCCAGAAGCAGTGAGGAAAAATGGTTCCTCTGGATATCCTGCTCCACAAATCCCTCTGAATGAAGGCAGGGGAAGCAGCAGACTTTGCATAAGGCTATTACAGATCCCTGAAAAGTGTTTGTAGCAAAAAGCATAAGGCAAGATGCAGAAATGGGGAGGTGGTGCTGTTCAGGAAAGGTGATTGTCTCTATTCAGACAAGCACGGTAGAGACTATTTCTCACAAGTCACCACAGTGCCTATTATTGAAAAGAACCAATCACAGCATTTTGTTCAAAGTTTTTAGTTTTAGAGTGATGGCAGCACCCCTACTCTTGAGCTTTCCCTCCACAGCAAGATAGTAGGCTTAATGATTCAAAACTCTTTTGCTTATTCATTTTTATTCATACAATTTAGATAACACTTTCTGTCACCTCCTGGGAACACACAAAATACCCCTTTCCTTCATCATAGCTCTTGCTCTTACACAGGATTTAGTACTGTACATTAATAGGGAACTTTTTAATTTTCTTGTTCCCTACAGGGAAGCATCATGCTTTTATCTTCCTCAGCATCTCACTTTTCTGGAAAAACCATTGAAGATTTTGGGTGTTAATCTATTTTCCAGATCAAAAAGGCTAAAAAATTTACTCTCGGTAGTTTATTTTAAAATAATTTTAGTATTTTAAATCTGTTTCATATGCAAGATTGAGTTTAAATTTAAATTATGATTAAATAGTTTGAAACTATTAGACATTTCCAATTTGCCAGCTATATTCTTTTACACTGAGAATAAATTCATGTCTCAAATTTGATCTCAGTAAAAATGTTTTTTTTTTCCTAGCTAATTTTATGTATTTTCAAACTGTTTATTTAGAATGAATTCAAGTATTCTTCAAGAATTCTTAGAAAAATAGAGATGGGAAAAATGCTTCACAGACTCTGCAAACTACTGAAAAATGGAATAAGATTTGAAAAAATATTTTCCTCTGGTGAGGGGAAGCCAAAGTGATTCTGATAGCTTCCATTAGCTGTCTTTTACATTATTTTTCCTTTTGATGATTTTGTCTTCACTGTTAAGTTCTGTTTAAAGAAGTGTTTAGAAAAGAAAGGAAAAGCATATATATGTAAAATTTTGGCTGTTTAGTGCAACATACCAGTCTCGGGATGATGCTCTGAAATTCACTTCACTGTTGTGCATAGAGATGTCTGAGCTGAGAAAACACCAAGAAGAGATAAATGAGAAAGGTTGCAACAATCATGAGAAACTGATAGACAATAATAATGAAACATCTCTGTGTTTCCTCTCAGATACATTTCCCAGTGATTGTAAATCTGACTTAGCTAACAAATCTTCATTGAAAAGAAAGACAAAGCAAACAAGAAGTAAAAAGAATATCACTGCAGGCAACAAATTAAGTTTCTTAATTTGCGGGCACAAAAGTGGCCTTGTAATAAAAACAAATGTACTAATGCAAGTTTCCTGGGCAGTTTCATCTATATTTCTAAGTAAGGGAAATTTCTGTATGTGTTTGTGTGTGTGTAACTAAACAGCATATTTTACATAAAGAAACAATGGAATTTAATAAAAGCTTTATAGTTACTTACATTAGTTACAACTAACCAGAAGTATATTAAAGAAAAAAAATAAAAAAAATAGATGGGACTATTAGCATTTTCTACTTTTTTAAACTAGGTGAGCATAAATGTGTGATTCTTTACATGGGCTAAAACTCACATCTGGTTAGAACATCATGTTGCCACATATAAACAGGCTACTCCAAATTCCAATTCATTTCCACCATAACAGATAATAAATAATTAGTAGTAGTAACAATCACAGTAATAAGTACGGGTGATATGACTTTTCAGATAGATGTGGGGTTACTGAGAGATGGAATATTACTAAACACAGGAGCTATCTGTAGTAGTTTAAATATTTAAAAAAGGGAATTAAATGTTCATGGCCATTATAGTAAACATGGAAATGGCTAAGCTGAGGCTATTGCCTGGCCAGTCCATTTTGCAATCACCTTGTGTGCCACCACAGCCATTTGTCTAACTTGACCACCTAGCCTGTCTCGTTGCCATGAGCTCTTTAGAGCAGGGACTACCATTTACAGTTACTATTTTTTTTACAGTGCAGATGAATCTAAATCATTGATTACTAAACATGTCAATAGGATGAAATACATTGCAAATCCAACAGGGAATTCAAGTATTATCTCTATTTCAAGTTAATAAAAATATTTAATTTAATAACTTCTATAAATCAATAATAATAAAGAGTTCAAAATGTTGTGCTTTTTAAACCCATGAATGTTGTTATAGTAATTGAAGGTGGACATTCTAAACTTTTCCAAGAAAAAGGACGCTCTTAGTAGCAGTAGACAAGAGTTTTTCAGGGTTTTTTATTTGCAGAGTCCTCAGGTCTTTGTAACATAGCTAGGCTAAGGGAGAATTCTAATGCTATCAGCTTTTACTTTTTAAGCCTATTGTTTTTGCCATCTTTCCAGACATTACTATGTAATGTGCAGCTGTGCCAATGCTGGTGTGACAATTCCAAATAAACATACTGTAAACAAAAAGAAAGTGGTTTCCTAACAACAGGATTCATGTGAATTCTTTCTAAAGAGCTTCATCCCCCAGTCAAGCTTCCTTCAACATATCAAGCTGACTGTGAGAGGGAAAACAAAATTTAAGAGATTCAAACACCACTGAAAAAGGAAGATCGAATTGATTAGATGGAATGCAGCAGGGAGGTCAAGTGTTTATATTCACATCACTTCAAGGTACCTAATTCTGAACTCCAGAGTAGTAAATTTACAAGACTGCAAGTGAATACCAGACATATTAATATTTTCATGAAGTATAACAGAAATGGTCAATTATAAAACAAAAGAGAAGACAAAGATGAGAGAACAAATATTTAGTTTTCTGATTTACCCTACCATTTCAAATTTCCTGATCATTTACCTGAACCCATTAACTAATAGTCAGACTTATTCAAATCAATCCTTTCATGAGTGTAGCCATGCACATACTTATAAAGATATGAAATATGCCTTTTTTACTATTTCATTATTTATTTTAGGTATGATATTATTGTTATTATTATTGTTATTATTATTATTATTTCCATTATGTTATTTACTGAGCATTTTTAATATTTTCTCATCTCTTAAATGAAGGACATCTTACAGATTATTTTTTATTTTGTGGATTTAGTTCAAGAAGAAACAGATTGCAATAAGTTCTCTGAATACCCATTAATAATAAATTAAAAGCTGTGATTTTAAAATAAGCTTGTTCGGGAAAAAAAAGAGTAAGGAACACAAAGGCTTCTACTTTTTCTATCTTTTCTATTTGAAAAGTGTATTAATTTTTCTAATACAAATGATAGTCACTAAATTTAACAGTTCAGAGCAGTAGTTCCTGATGTTTCACATTTTCAAAACTGGAAAATGAATGTTAGGTTTCAAGTTAAATATTTGCATGTAAATTTACATGATTATTTGTTATCATTAAGCACCTGCATAATGATAAGATTATACATGGTTATTTCACTCTCAAGCCCAATTTGACTGCAGAATCAAGTATTTAAAATACCAAAACAAAGCCAACAGTTTCTACTATAGTTTGGGTTACATTTAAAGGATATAACCCATCCTAAAACTTGGCAGTGTAGAACCCCACATGTAGTTCAGGGAGGGTTGATCAGCTTCTCTAGACCTGAGAGAATTACCTGATCCAGAACAATCACACCATCTGCCTCAGTGTGTGACCACACAGACAAACACTCACAAACACCAGGCTATATATAGGTAGTGGGAAAAGCTGGAAAATTCATTTGAGGTCTGACAGACAATATACTCAAGAACTCAGATGTCTTTTCCTTAAGTTGCTGTAGAGGAATACCCACAGGCTGCTGTTAGACATAATCTTAATAAATTAAATATATTTTAGAGGATTTTTTGTTAAAAAGAACATTATTATATTCTTTCTTATTCTTACTAACTGGATTCAGCTACTGGTACAGATGCACTTTTTGAGAACTATGTATTGTCTGGATTTAGGAAAGAGAAGTTTTTCATTATGCTTCTTTTCACCACCTCTGTTAATGAAATAGAAGCACAAGAGTAAAAATAAAACTTAATTAGCTGTTAAAATGCACCACATCCATGAAACTTATTTCTCTGACAATGTGAAACAGTTCTGCAAGGCTTTGAAACATCTTTGGCAAGTCTGGCAAGGCATTGTGCATAATGAACCTGTAATAATGATCATTCTTCATGATTTCCAGTGTTGCAATATAAGAGACAGCAATGAGAAATATTTGGGAAAAATAAAAAAGGAATCTCACCCAAGTGAAGACTGAGGGTACCTTGAGCAAAAGTCCTGTTAGGACAAGTGAGAAACATTCTTCTGCCCTTTTAACCCTTTCCTATGAATTTTTTTTTCATGGAGAGACATATATGACTATTTGGACATTCTTTCTGAGCAATATCTCATTAGCATTAGAGAAAGAACTCCAAATCTCCCCTAGATCAGGTCCCCGTATGGTGAGAGCAGCAGGTTTGTTCTTCTGCAGTGATCAGGCACAGGGATGCTCAGCAAGAACCTGCACAACACTGATCACAGTTTTCCTCCACCTGTGTTGCCTTTTACATATTTTTCCTTATCCCAGGTCCTTTTCCTTTGCCATTTTCATCCCCTCCAAAAAAAGAAAAACCCTCCCATATTTACTCTTTCTCTATCAGATCTGGCTTTTTTTTCTGACTTTGTGAACTTCTTTGTCATTTATAATATGACAATATGGTAATTTCTACCTTAGCAAGTCTACTGACTGCTCTTTCTTTCATCTTCTTTCACTTTTACTTTTAACATCTTTTAGCAATATTCTTTTGCTACTACTTTTAGCATCTTTTAAAAATATGTGGCCTTATCTTGTTAGTGTAGCTACAAGTCAGCACTGACTATCTGAACACATACTGTAAAGAACAATCTATTTGCTCTTCTTCTTGCAAGCAAGCACCACAGTGCCTTTTGTGCCACACTTGTCAAACAGTGGACTGCAGTTCACTTAGGTAGGTAGAAGATAAAAATGGTTAGAGGCAAGATTTAGCAGTTTATTTGAGTTGACATCAGTGCAGAGCCTTCAATACAGTGAAAGAAGGCTGTAATTTCTGGTTGTGTGTATTTATGCTAATCAGGGGATTACTAACTACTTTTAACTGATATAAACAACTCCACTCCTTCACTGTTGGGAGTGATAGAAACACTGCCATTCAGGAATTACAGGTAGTAACTTCTTGCCATGATGGAAATGAAACTGTTACTAATTTAGGAAATCATATGAAGAAAAGCAAAATTAGGATGAAGAAAAAAACAACAAAGAAACCAAACCAAACCAAAAAAACCCCACAGTGTCTGCCCCCACTCCAAAAAAAACCCCCAACAACCAAACAAACCAAAAAAGGATTATTTTATATATCCTAAAGGAGATAGTCCCTTTTGTAATCACTTGCATCCAGCTGAGAACAACATAAGCCAAGGATAAGACAGATGTAGCACGTAAGATTGAGCAGGAATATGAGGAAGCATGCTGGCATAGTGCAAAGATAAAGAAAACTTCACTGACTGAAATCATCCATCTGTACTCTGTACACACATCTCTTTCATCTGTAATTAGACTAGTTTTCTGGCATGCCTGGAAAGCATTCATGTTACTTTAATAGGTTGTGTACCATGGAGATGATGCCCGCTGATTCAGAAAAAGTTTCTTTCAGAACTGTTTTCTTATTTCTGTTTTATAAAACTAAAGAATATATGTTAAAATTACATCATATTAAAAAAATAATTTTAAAGAAGAAAAGCCAAAATATATGAATCACACAAAAACCGCAAAATTCTGACATATGCTTTTATTTTTCTCATTAAGACCAAACCTGAAAAAAGTAATTCAGCCTTTCTATGATTATTTAATCATCTATTTTTTTCTTTACAGTTCACTTTTATATACTGTACAAGCCAATAATACTTGGTTTCATAGAATCATGGAATGGTTTGTGTTGGAGGGGACCTTAAAGATCACCTAGTTCCAACTCCTCTGCCACAGGCAGGGACACCTTCACTAGACCAGGTTACTCAGAACCCCACCCAGAATGGTCTTGAACATTTCAAGGAATGGGGCATCTGCAACTTTCCTACACAATTTATTCCAATGCCTCACCATCCTCACAGAAAACAATTTCTTTTCAATACCTAATCTAAACTTTCCTTCTTTCAGCTTGAAGCCATTCCCCCTTGTCCTATCACAACATGCTCTTGTAAAAAGTCCCTCTCCAGCTTTTTTCTAGGCCCCGCCTTAGGCAGTAGAAGGCTGCTCCCCAGAGCCTCCTCTTCTCCAGTCTGCACCACCCCAACATCTCAGACTGTCTTCATAGGAGAAGTTCTCCAGCCCTGGGATCAAATTGGTCACTCTTGTCTCGACACATTCCAACAGGCTGGTGGCTTTTTTGTGCTGGGGGCCCCAAAGCTGGATGATTGGTTTTCTGGGCTGCAAGTACATATCACCGGGATGTGTTGAGCTTCTTGTCAACAAACACCCCCAAGTCTGTCTCAGGGCTGCTGTCAATCCACTCTCTGCCAGGCCTGTATTTGTGCTTGGGATTCCGCTGAGACAGGTGCAGGACCTTGGCCTTGTTGAACTTCTTGAGATTTGCACGTCTCAGGTGCAATGACAGAAGATGCCATTAACAATGATTGCTCATATCCTGTCCCTTCATTTCAATGCTGTCAAAGTCAATTATCGATAGCAAAGAGTCTGGGTGCAACTGTCAGTGACCAGATGCAACTGAATTGAACAATATGGGTCTGATGCTATATCTCAAAGACTTGAAGTTTGTTTGCAGATCCAAAGATCTTCATTCTTAATGGAAAAATATTACTGTAATTAAAGTATGACAGTTATGAAGACCACAAAGGAACCATAGGATCTTGAATGTTTATTAGATTGATGCTAATCTACTGTCTAATTTCACAGACATCACATTTTCAGACATATTTTGTAACTATTTAGTTAACATTCATCATTGATATATTCTAGAAGAATGTGCAAAATAGTGTTAGGTTAAATAGCTCCACCAAAGCAAACATAATAATGTCAGGAAGATAACAGATCAGTTATTTATTAACGTCTCTTGAGAAATAAATTATTATATGATGTTCAAAAGGAGAAATAATGACATGCTGAATTTAGGAGTCATTTCTAGAACAACTGTCTAATTGAGACCAACTTAAAACTTTTATAAAATATTTGGGTTTAAAATTTTGCTTTGGATGGACCACTTGATCAGATTCAAAATTTATTGCCTTGATATATGCTATAAAATACACCAGGGGAGCTAGAAGCAGAGGAAAGGTTGCAGCAAGGCATGCCCATAACCTATTTCAAATGGGAGTATATATTTCAGTGTTTATAATACCTAAATTTTAATTTTGATCCTTAAAATAGAGTCTGTAATCTGGATTTGGTTTTTAATGTCCATCCCTAAGAAATGCTTGAGAGGCATTGGATGATGAGAAGAAGGTGTCCCACTAAAGGCAAAGAGGTCTTGTCTGAGGACACAGGTATGACCTTCTATCTGCTGTGTCTAAGGTCCATCTTCTGTAGAAATACTTTCCCGCTGTGAGATTTGTACCTAAACCCCTTCCAAAAGCATAACACTCAGAACCTTTTTTTCTTTCAGATACTTAAATAATATTTTACAACATTATAAAATTCCTTTAGTTTAGAAGGTGCCTCTCTATTCGCAGCTTAATCACTTAGTGGTTAGCTGAGTACTCATGTGAGGTACAGTTAAAATGTCTTTTTCTGCCTGAGGGATACATACACAGATCAAGGGCATTATCACTTTTTTCTCTTGAAACTGTTCCATTTTTCATGCAGTAATGAAAGACTGTTGGACCAAAGACAAGAAGAAGGCAAGGGAGAGAATATACATCTGTGGACTCTCTAGACTGCCGATTACTAAGCTGCAGTTCAGACGAAAAGAAGACACTTGGGGTTTAGTTTCTGCTTCAGTAGGTGTGTGGGTTTCTCACTATTATTTTCTACAAGGTAATGATTTAAATCATACGTTGTCTTTCTGAAAAGAACATACTAAAACAAAAGAATCATTTGCAAGCAAGATTTTTAAATAATATTTTTATTTATTAATCTAAGTTGTGAATAAACTTTTGTTAGTTAGTAAACTAACCATTTAGTTTTTTAATTAAAAAAATGGTGACACTGCCATGGAACTTACATTGATTACACCTTTCAGAAAATATAGGACATACAAAGGGCATTCAGACAACACAGAGGGATGATAAGTTTTCACTTTCCTCAGGAAGCTGGGAATAAGTTAGGTATTGGTCCAATAAGCTCTATCAAAATTTAATTAAAATACTTTTTGTAATGCCCAGAAAAGATATCCATAACACTGTAGTGTGAAAAAAGGACTTCTCCAGGATTCAGTGCCATTGAATTCAGAGGTTAAATATGGCAGCTCTGGACATTACTGACCAAGTTAGAATAAATAGAAATGTAAATGCCTGCAGGGCTTCTGTAAGTACATAAGTAGCAAAGGAAGACTCAGAATAAAAGTGATTTCCAGGCACGTGGAGAACAGGAAGATGACTGGGACAAGTCATCATGGAATCCCAAACGGGAAAGCCATGCTTGACTAACTTGATAAACTACTATGATAACATAACTACCTAAATTCAGTTGATATCACCCACTAAGCATTTCAAAAGTGTCTCATAAGGTCCTCATAGAGCAGCTCTTGATGTATGGGCTAGATGAAAAAGCAGTGAAGTAGGCTGAAATCTGTCTGAATGACCAGACTCAGAGAGTAGTGATCAGTGACACAAAGTCTAGTTGGAGGCCAGTAACTACTGGTATAATTTAGATGTCAATAGAGGGTCCAATCCTCTTCAACATGATTTCAATGATAGGGCAGAGTGTACCCTCAGAGAGTTTTCTGGTGACACCAAACCAGGGAAATTGTCCAACATGCCAGAGCCTCATGCTGCCATTGGAGGGACCTCCAAGTCAAGTATAATGGAGATACATATTGTCACTGAAAGAAAAATGCTGGCTTGGTGATTAACAGGTTGAAATCAAAGAGAAATGTATAAATAAGGTAAAACACAAATAAAATTGATATATTTTCTTTCCCTTCAGAAACAAAAAAAAAAAATATGGTCAATACATTTTCCAGTAGATTTTGGTTGCAATTCTTGTAAGATACTAAGGAAAGCAATATTTTGTAAATAGCAAATACTGTCAATACCTTAGAATATGTGTGGATTTTCTTAAAGGAAAAATTTAATACAGATTCTGGAATATCTCCAGAACTTGTGACCTAATCAGTCTTTCAAACACACTTTCTGTAAGATGATTGTCAAGGAGATTATAAGGAAATATTCATTACTTCATTTATATCAATGTGCTATATTTTACTAAATATTTTTCAAACTTTTATACTCTTACTTGGAGTTCATAGTGGTGACTGAATTAAGAAGTCTCTCTGAATGAAGACAAATGTTTTTAAAAGTTCTGTTAGTTCTAGCGTCTTGTCAAAATTAGAATGCTTCTCTTGATTATTCAAGAAAAAATTAAGGAGATAAATTATTGAAAAAATAAACACAGGTTTCATTGACTCCAATCAGATTTGTTTTGTCGATATTGAATCTCTATTTTTAAAGTGTAGTTCAGACAAAAATTAGGATACTTAAACTTGTGTCTTTTATTCATCTGTACTTCAAACTATCCTGCAATTCTCACCTCTAAATCCTCTATTTTCTGCCAGATGGCAGAAAGATTTAGTCTTTACTTGTTCCCAAAATTCCCTTTATTAACAACAGGAATAAATGTTATTTGGAAAAGGACATGTAGGAGAAGGTATTACAGAGATTGACCTAACATATTTTCATGATTATGTTCTACAACATCAGAGAATAGTGAGTCCGTGCAGCACAAATTTAGTTTGTCATTTTGTTCATAGGAAGCATTACTTCTCCATGTACTTTGTATAGTCATCACATATTATAATAGTATATCTAAATGATATGATTTCTATAACAAATCCCTGACTTCACTGTAAGAGCAGAAAAAGAGAAGAACTTTTGAACGCTGATGTAGCAATCACTTGTCTGAAGATGTGCATGCGTATCTGCAAGGATGGATTGAATTCTTTTTAAAAATAATTTCTTCTAAAAATAAACAGAGACTAAATCAGTCAGGTATTTCATCTCCAGATTTAATTTTTTTCTCATCTTTTCATGGTTTCATCTTGACCAGTCCATAGGATTATATGGAGATTCAACCTCAAGGCAGCAGTCATTCTGAAACAATGGCGTGAAAAGTTCATTTGTTTCCTTTACAGGACTTGCACTTGTGAAGAAGCACAGCAGAGTTCTGAGTTTTTGCTGTTTGATTTGAACACAAAGTTCTTGGCTCAAAAACAGATTATCACTAAGAAGAGAATAGAATCCAGGGGGATGAAGAAATGAAAAAAAGATTCTTCCCCTCCCCAACTTTTCAAGTAGCATTGAAAGGCAGCGTTGTCTAGGTCTTTTGCCTTCTTAAAAAACTGATGAAATGGTGATATATCTGTCTGTACATTTACACTTACAGAGGAACTGTTCTCTGCACTTCTGACAGCAACTCTTTCTCTGCTTGTTGTAGCTAGGAGAGCTGCGTCTGTAAGAAACTATCATTTTGAGGTTGTCGATAAAAATCTTGATAACACAGGGATGTTTTTGTTATTGCTGAGCAGGGCTTACACAGAGTCAAGGACTTTTCTGCTTCTCACATCCCAGCCCATTAGTGAGGAGGTTGGGGGTGCACATGGAGTTGTGAGGGGATACAGTCAAGACTGCTGACTCCAGCTGACCCAAAGGATATTCCATACCATGTGTCATCATGATCTGTACATAAAGCTGGGGGAAGAAGGAATATGGGGACATTTGAAGTGATGGCATTTGTCTTTCCACATAACTGTCATACATGATGGAGTCCTGCTGTCCTGGGGATAGCTGAACACCTGCCAGCCCATGGAAAGTGGTGAACAAATTCTATGTTTTGCTTTGCTTTCATGTGGTCTTTGCCATACCTATTAAATTGTCTTTATCTCAACTCACAAGTTTTCTCTTTTACCCTTGCAATTTGTTCTCCTTTTCCACTGGCAAGAAGACTTAGTGAGTAGTTGTATGGTCCTTAACTTTCCACCAGGATTATTCCATTACAGGAGATTTGACTGTATTTCTCTTTAAGGCTGGGAGTCAAATTTTTATTAAAAATACAAATTCATTAACTGAGTCCTGGACACTGAAGTCTGGTAAAAGAAATTCCACCTGCTCATAACCTTTAATATATTATGGCTGATGAAACAGAATATCCAACTGAATACTTTAACCATGGAATAATACAATATGGATATAGTTAATTAGCACAACAGAGTGATACAGGGTGTCACGGGAGAGTGGAAGGCTTAGACAAAGTTTTAAAAAGCAAAGCCTTGCTGGTGAGTCTCGAGGTGCAGGAAGGACTCCATTGCTTTCTAAACTCCTTCTCAGGAAAGGGTTTAGGTGCGGCTGAATCCTATTTTAGCCTCGAACTGTGTTAACAGTTTACATTTAAAGGACTTATACAGGTATTAAAGCACTCTGTCGCGCAGATTTTAATGATGGCAAAATGAGAATATTTATATAAAATTAATATTTATTTTATACAAATTATCAGACAAAAACATGAATCAGAACTATTTACTAAACAACATAAACATTAAAATAGTTATATTAAAATTATCAAAAAGAAATAATTATTAAGTAGAGATCTGATGTAACTGACCCACACCAATGCTCGTGGGGAGATCTCTTTTTCTTAACCTCGAGGAGTAACCTTGGAGTGCGTCCCCAGCCGAGGGAGGAATCTCCACACAGACACCTCAAGAAGGGTTATGTCAGAAGAATCCGACTGCATGAGAGGGGACTGGACTTTTATAGTATAAAGTGACTGCTAGTCACACCTTTACAGGCCAGCTATCAGCTTGCTTATATGTCAATTCAGACTTCAAAAGCAGGGTGTGTATTCAAAGTTTGATGAGCCAGAGTGGTTTTAGCATAGTTAACACCAACACAACACCCTGGCTCCAGCAGTTGATCTTGCATGCTAGCTTGATTAATAGCTTGATTGGATCTTGAGTCTGGTCAGGGTGGGACTATCCTGCCACACAGGGCCTTGAGCTAGTCCAAGCCAAGACATATTGGTACTAGTAACACTCTTGGTCTTTTAGGATGGCTAATTAGGAAACCACTAATTAGTCTTCCTGTAAACAGGAACGTTGTCACATTTTCATGTAAAATTTTCTATTGTTGTATAGGTAAGGTCAAGTGTTAGAAGATCAGTTCTGCAAATCACTGTTTTCTATAATTAAGCTAAAACATGTTATAGTAGACAAGGCACTCAATTTTCATTTTGCTATATATTTAGACATCAGAGGGTACAAGAAGAGAAGGAAAATCTTACTAAATTACTTGGAAGTGTAGTACAATCCTGTGTAATAACCCAATTGGTGCTATAAAGTACTACTGTGTATGAATACATAACTAGACCTGTAGTGAGGCTTTGTACCAATTTTCTGACAGAAACCCTCCAGGTCATTTTGAGGACCATGAAAACACAGTTCTCATATGAATAGACCTTTGAATTCATATTCCTACTAATAATTATATAAAAATTGCAAGTATAAAGAAGACAGAAACATATTCAGAATAATGTTGGGGGGTTATTGTTTTGGGGGGGATGGTCATAATTAGGCCTGGGAAAAGAATTTATTTTCTGTTTTGAACATGGAACTTGAAAAATTACATAAGGGTTGCTGCAATCTAAAAAAAATAACTGTTTCCATCTATTTTGTTTTGTTGAGGAAAGCTTCTCTCTATATACAGAGAAGTGGTTTGTTTATGCACAGATGTATTTGTAACAAAAGATTAAGGTGTATTTTTTGACTCAAAACAAAGTGTTCAGTATTTTTATAAAGAAAACATAGTGGTAGAAATGAAAGTGCAAGAATTTACTCTAAGAACAGAAGTCAGAATATAATTTTCTTTTATCAGTTTACTAATTTGCAGTCTTTTATTTCCACCAATCAAAACCAAAATTATTCAAATGACTTCATGTGAAGTAGGTGCTTTAACCTTAGAATAATAAGGTAATTTTGTTGGGAAGAATGTCTTCTATATTTATGCTTTATGGTTTTCTACTTTTCATTTTGATGTTCAATCATTAATTAAAGATCAGAGTCCATATCTTCTAATTCCTTTGTGAATTTTTTAACCAGTAGATAAAAATCAATATTTTTACAAGGCCTCTAAAACTGCAGCTCTATGAACAGTATTGTTGTCCTACCACTGGAGGAATTTCAGCTTTCCTCTCTGTGGTCACTTTGATTTCTGAGAGCTCAGTAGTGGAGATTACAGGTTTAGGTACAGAGTTTCTCTGTTAATAAGAATTTTGAAGATGGGCCTATGATATCCTCAGCATGAGTTCTGATCAATGGATTGGTGAAAAAAATGTATCACAAAGTTATAAATTCATTTTTTCACAGCCAGAATTATTCGGATAACAGCCTAAATCCAGAAGTAGAGTGACTAATACTTGCGTGAAGCACTTAGGGAAATTTAACTTTCTTAAAGAGTTAAAAAAAGTCCTCAAACACTGATCAGAAAAATTAATAAAATTATAGCAGAGAATTAAACCTTTTATTTTTGTTAATAGGGAAATCCTTGTAGTTCTATCCAACTAATTAATTGCCCTTCCCTACAGTTTCGTACCTGTACTGTAGCTGTTCAAGAGCCGTATTTTGAAGGCAGGATGGCTGCACAGTTTGCAGTTCTAAACTTCACACGAGCTCAGAGGTGCATTTGCTGCAGTGAATAGCTCTAACGGGGGAGGAAGGCAATGGAGTACCATAGGTCACTCATTTCTCCCAAAAACTGCCATGGACCTCTAAATCTGAAACTGTTTATAAGCTACTGACACAAAATTTATTTTTTTTTTAAATAAAACTTTCCCTAATAATTTCTTTGTTTTTAAAAAATGGTGATGCACAGGAGAACTGAAGTCTAAAATTATTGATTACTTATCCTATGGAAATGGCAAGACGTTGTCACAATGGTAAACAGGCTTCCTTTTCTAATAAAAAATCCACTTAATTTTTTTACTCTCATTTTATATATTGGTATAAAATCCCTCGCATTCCTAAATGGCTGTTTGAAAATAGTCTTTGGTATAGAGCACTGACTCACCCTGTAGCCAATGAGTAGATTTCTCTTATTTTCCTTACACATATATACATGTATTTGTGTGTATATGTATATATACTTATACTAGGAATATTGGTCTCACATTGTCATCTTAATCTTGTAAGTGCATTCTTTCCAGACAGTCCATCTGTTTGCACCTTCTAAGAGGACTACTTTAATTAGCTATTTATAAAAGCTTTTATATCATTATACTTGCTAATCAGTTGTCTGATAAAATCAAGAATCCCTATACATTGATATAATTTTAAACAAGGTAGTATTAGTATTTGTGAAAGTCCTCTGAGCAAGTGTTCCATCTATACGCAGCAATAGCACCAAAAAAATAAAACCGGCACAAACTCTAATAATATATATCAAACTCTGCCTAGGAGCATCATTGAGGGCTGCAGCAGATTCCTTTTTCTAAATACCTAGTGCTCCTTATCTTTCCATTGAGGGCTGCAAGGGAAGTTTTAGTACATTTTTCTGCAACAGGAAATCCTGTCTAGAAGCAACTAAAATAGACCATTTATTCATTTCTCATAGGTTAACAAAAACTCATCAGACAATATTGACTGTGAGGCATCACTGAGCTTCGTTAGATTAAAACTGGCAAATTAAAGATGAAAGGCTCTGCACCACAGATGAATTGTGTTTAGTCTTCTTTCATATTGTTTAGTTCGAAAATCATTGACAGCATTATTTTCTGAATGCATGCGTTTCTCCTGGGCTTAAGACTGAGTGAAGGCAGAGACTGGGACTGATCCTGATTCATAATGTAGATATGGAGAGAAACAGTGGGGAAAAAAAACACTATAAGAAGAAGCCTGAAAGTTTCCATATGTTTCTCAGCACACGGACTTTGTTTCTTACCTTTGCTCCTGAAAATCATTACAGAGAAAGAACACGTCCAGAAATTAAGGCAAGATAATGGGGATCATATGAGGGCATTATATCATTCAAATAAAATTTCGAATTTAGAAAGAACACTATAAAGCTCAACATATATTTTAGCATATTTTAAAAAGCCTTTTTCTACATGGAATGTAACTTAACAGTGTTTAAATTCATGCTGAGTATTATTCTTTAAAAGTTAAATGCCATGTAACTGAGTTCTCCATTATATACCACGCAGTTCGAAGATTTACTGTAGTGTTACTTCACATATTTTGGTTGAGATGACCTGTTGAAATGAACTTACAATTGAATACTACATTCTTCAATAATTAGGTTTTTTTACTTTAGGAATTACATATTTCACTTTTGAATATATTTTTGTTGTGATATAGGGATACAAAAATGAGTCTACGAGAAGTGTCATATTAACATATTTTTAATTCTATTTTTAATTGATAGTGAAGTTCCAAGCTGAGAGATTCTTCAAATTGGACATAATAATGTTTTATAGTGAGCCATATTATATGTAATGCCATCATAAAACTTCATAGGAAAATCAGAGGGTCTTACAAATTATACAGTGAAACACAGTTTGCATCTTGATTCAAAAGATTTCAAGTACACCACTGACATGTAATTAGGATTCAAGGTGAAATATTTCTATAAAGAACTTCCTTTCTACCTGCAGTTGCATGTATACACAAAACTAACTATTGGAATGAAATTATTTTTAATTATCTATAATTTACCAAAGATAATAACTTAATAAGAATCATTATTATTATAATTAATTACAATATAGTTATAATATTGAAGTATTACAATATTGCAGTAATCTATTAAAATTATTGTAGCTAATGCATCATTGTATTGGGTGGACATCTCACTAAATTTTTTTGTTTGTATATAAGCATAACAGAAGTTGTTGTGCACTATTACGTTCAGTGTTTAGGAGAATGAAGGAAAAAAAAAGTTAAATTTTTGTTTTAAAAACCTATAGCTAGATTTATGCACATTTTAGAGATAAGAAATTGCTGTCCAGGGCTAAACTGTATCTTGTTCTCAAAGTGACCTGTAACTGATTCTTAGGGAAAAGCAAAAAATAAATATGTAAAAATTTCATTTTATGTTTGAAATTTAAGTTCTTTTAAATTGGAGTTCTTTTAAATTTAAGTTCTTTTAAAATTGGAAAATTTACCTCCAATAAATGGGAAAGAAAATTTACTTTTCCAGTTCAGTCATCACTTTGTGTCTCTAAACTGAATTCCTCTTTTGTGTCTTTCATGAATCTTATACTTCTGAAGGAGAGGAAAAAAAAAAAATTGCCTCTGACTAATAGGGTTAAAGATATTACTATATTCAGGAAATGTGAAATGTCTGCCTCTTGACATGTTTCCCCACAGACATGCCTTGACAGACATAAGACAACAAATAACTTTCTGTTTTTGCAGCTGCTGTTCAAAAATGTCTCAGTACATATATTTTGACAGAACATTGCTCATTTTCTGTTTTTAAATATGAAGGCATTTTTCTGTTAAGATGTGGCAATTTTTATGTTACTGAAAACAAAATCCTTTCCAAATGTAGGCAGAAAGATAGCCTTACCTGTGACAAGCATCACTGAAGAAGTCACATAAACTGAGAAAGTTGAGGTAGTTAGACTGTAAAATTTATAAATACCTATACATCAAGCATCATAAATAAACAAAAATTAATATCAGTTCAAATAAATAAAACCACATTAACCACATTTTTTTGGAAAATAACAGAGATGGAGCTGATAAGGTCTAAATTCTGATAAAGCAAAATAGAAATACTGTTTTTGATGTTTTTCAAATAAAACACAACTGATTTACCTAAAACTCTTTAAAAGTGATAAACATTTTAAAAAATGAAGAAACTAAGGGAGAAATACCTGTACTAGAGGGATTGTCAAAACACATTGTTTTCAGAGCAGCTTCATGGAACTTTGTATATAATTCCATGGGAATTGTTCTGACAGCAGTTAGAAAAGAGGTTTCTTTGTGATATCAGTGGTGTCAGTTCACAGTTTTCAAGTCTGTGAGCCTTGGTTCTCTGAAGTTGTAAACCTCATGGAAGTGGTCATTTTCTTATAGACGTAGTGCAGACAAGTTGAAAAATTCTTGAGCTGACTTACATCTACTAACTTCAAATTGATCATCTGTTTTGAATATGAAATCAGTGCAGTGTTGGCTCAAACTACTGTTTCTGCTTAAGGGAAAAGTAACATGTTTTCATGCTTATATATTTTGGCAAGTATTTTGTCGATATTAAGGTGGTGCAAAGAAATACTTTATTTGCTCAGAATTTAAGTGTAATAACTCTCGTTAGACCACTCAAACCAGAATTTCAAAATATCAAACTGTGATAGCAGAAGTGTTGTATGAACACTTCTGAGATCACACCACAGACTCCTCATCTGTCTGTTGGCATGGCCCGCTGAGCAGTCATGGAGGGAAGCATTTCAGAAAAATGTCCAGAGATGTGCAAAAATGTTCACTGGGGCTTGTGCTGCCTTCCTATTCCACTTTGATTCTTTCAGTTCTGGAGGTTTCACTCGGGTTTGTTACTCTGTTTAGTTCCCTGTGTTTTGAACTTCTATTGCTATTTTTGCTTCTATTTGCTATTTTGTCAAATGAACTACAGCTTCTACATCTGCAGATAGTGTTAACCTCTGCATCTGAATTGCCATAAAAAACACAGTTTGTGACTATGAACTTTGCTTCAATGTGGGCTGCAGATGGTGGTGTTTGTGTGTTCGTTCTTGCTGCCACCACTCTACCAGTGCCTACTCAGACCCACATACACAGAGAACGGAGGGTGGAGAAGAAGCATTTTCAGATATTGGTCAACTCCCTTGGCTCTCATTGCAGACAACGGGAAGAATGTTGTTCCACCATCAATGTGACTGAGGTCACCTAAAGCTCAGTTGCTATTTTGTCTTGCTTTGGAGGAACATATGGCTCTCTACTGAATGAAAGAAATCCAGGGAGAAATTAGTTTAGGTTAGAGTTAGTGATAATGAATGCCAAACCTAACAACCATTTTTTAAATTGAAATCACAAAATCTACAAAGTTGTCATTTCTGGAATGTTCCCTTTTGTCACCGAATTGTTTTTTTGTGTGAATGGAGTTCACCAAAATGGGTTCACCAAAAGACCTGACTATTTTCTTGCTATCATAGTATGGTTTGGGTTGGAAGGGACCTAAGGTCATCTAGTTTCAACCCCGCTGCTGTGGGCAGGGATGTCACGCCCTGGATCAGTTTGATCAGGGAAATGTTATGTTTAAATGTTTCTTTGAAATTGATGATGTATTTCTGCAAAACAAGGATTTGGAATTCACCACAGTTTTAATGTCTTTTTTTTTTTTTTTTTGGTAAAAATAAAATTTGCAGTGTATGTTATATTTTAATAAAAAAGCATTTTAGGATCAATATGTCAATTATAACCATATGTTTCTTATAACAAAATTATGATTAAACTTCTGATTCATTAATGATCTGAGAGGCCATAGCTTTGAATTCCTAGAGGTCACTCTATTTAACAAAATGCTAAGCTTATGCTGGAAAGTTAGTTCATTACAAGTAAATTCATGGATCTGCCATGGCTAGTTACAGAACAGCCTAGGGAAGGTTTGTAGGTTGAACTCCTGGGTTCCATCCTCTGATCACAGATTTTTCTGCAGTCTGTCTTTCAACATGCTGTCACACAGCCAGCAGTGTATTATGCCAGCTTTTAGGCTATGATAACTTCTGTGCATGGCCACAGATGGGTGATGAATGTTTGCTGGCACAAACTCCAGATGATTATGTATTAAAAAAGATAATGATAATTACCAAAGCATTTGGGAGCTCTTCTTTCTCCTCCACTTGCCAGAGGGTTGAAGACAGTTTCTGATCACTGTAACTGTGAGGTGCCAGGTGGAGAATTCTTTCTTCCATAATTTACAGTTCTTTCTTAGGGGTTTTCTTAACTCTAATTTAAAATATTATTTTATAGTGTTCTCATATGTATTGCATCACAACATTTTCCTGTAGAAAGCAAAGAATCACTGGTTGAACTACAATGAAGCCTGAACAGCATATCTTCATCAATGTTAACAGCGATAAACCCTTGAGTAGTAGTATTTAACAATCTCAGATTTTCTTTTCTGAAAAGTAATTGTGCGATGATTTTATCAAAACAAAATATGACTGCCTTTTGTACGTGTCCAGTGGCTATTTCAGTTATGACAGTTACAAATATATTCCTGTTGAAGTTGTATTTCTCTTTGGTATAAATATTCAAAACCTCTAACTGCTTATAAGACATTCACTTTAGTAAGGATGAATAAGATTTCAGATTCTAAAATAACCTGTTTCTTCGATGAAATTTCACCTCATTGAGAACACTAAGGGTAGCATTTTTCTAACTGTTTTATGTGGAAGTGAGACATCAAATTTGCCTTGGCCATCAGTCTTGTCTTCCTAGATGGCAATATAAGGAAACTTCAACAAGACAATTCATGTCTGTTTCAGTGTGAGGCAAATCAACTCATATATTCACTGACTGAACAGTTAGATTGTATTCCCAATTTCTAATGTCAATAAAGAGTCTTATCCCTGCAAGTAAGATATTTGAAAAGGAATAAACCCCCTGAAAGTTTTACTAGTGAATGATAGATTCAGGATTTTGACCTTTTCTTTTGCCTATCAAGCTCCTTTCTTCAGTATTTTGGAAGTGAAAATGAGGGTTGGTCTCAAAAATATCTTTCTGGGTTTTTATTTAGCAATTTTTTATCTCTTTTTTTAAAGATAGTGTGACCCAAAAGCTACATGTATGTCTGATTCCCTTTTTTAAGGATTACTAGTTCTAGAGACTCACAATGAGCAGTATAATGATGTTTTGACACAGGAATCTAGGTCCCTTTGGGTACATTAAAGCAATGGATTAAAAACAAAAGCTCCTTTGGATAACAGTGGAATTGAGTGATTGTCTCACAAACCTGTCAAAAACTCCCAGGCAGTTCAATGAAAATATTGAATTAATTAGAATTCAGACACCACATTTATCTTTTTCTTTGATTCACAGATAAAGTAGTGGGAATTTTGCCACTAATTCTTTGGAGCAGCAACAGTATACCATTGACCCTTTTTTTGGTGCACTTTTTAAAATTTTCTGTTCAATATTCATTTAAATAGAAAGTCATAATCATAATTTTATCTCCTCCACACTTCTTACTCATAATTCCCTAATAGATTAAAGTTTCTGCTCATTCATTAAAAAAAAAAAAAAAGAAGGAAGAAAAAAAATTGGCAGATTTGAAATCTGACACTTGTGTTTACAGGTAAACGTACCTATTGGATATTGCTTTTCTCCATGAACTCCCTATCAGCATGGAATCTCTTTTTGTAACACAAGGAATGTAAAAAATAAATAATACATAAATTTAGATCTTAACTAGTTAAATGTGGTTACTAGATAGGGTATTTAAGCATTACTTTAGCTAGCAGTTTGAATGATGTTTTCTACTTTCTTATTCAATAGGGTATGCTGAGGTATCCATTTTTTTTACTGAAAGTTGTTAATACAATAGAAAAAATTCAAATGTATCAAGAGCTTAATTTTTTGACTACAAATCTATGTTTTGATTGATGATAGCTGTTGGAAAAAATGTGTAAAAATTTATTTTTGACTTGCTGTAAGACAGCAAGTTATTTTTCAATATGTCATACACTTAAATAGAAGAAGTGACAGCAACTTTAAACTCGTGTGCCTTTTTAGTTCAGTTTTTTTATCTCACTTGTAGGTGGTCTTGAAGAAAAGTGAATTTTGCCAGCAATGCTCTTAAATAATTATTCCAACAGTACTTGAATCAAGCTGTTAACTCAGTAGGCACAGAATACTTTTGAGATTATGCAGAAAATGCAGGCAGCCCAGCAATTACCATACCAGCTAGACTGTGTATTGCACATTCTAAAATTCACCTGATGGCACTTTTGCATTTCAATGTGATGAAAAATGTCTTTCCAGTGAATTATGATGGGAGGACTGTAACAAAATGTTAGCCATTGGCATTTAGATATGTGTTTGAGGACTCTAGAACAAAGTTAGGCCCTTAATATATTAATCTGTTGTCATATCTCTGCACAGACTTCTTCAAGCTCCATTCCAATTTCAGTTCTATTTACCTTGTTCTTAGATGATGTTTGAAAGTACCAAACACCTAACCGAATGCCAGCACAATCTTTCGTATAGGAGTCAGTTCACACACTTTTCTTATTCTTTGTATATTCCTTTGTGAGTCCATCATCATCATGATCAGGTTTCATATTTGACATATGTTATGACACACTAATGTACATTATAAACATGTTGCACATTAACCTTAATGGCACTGGGTCTAGTATGCTAACTGATGACATTAGGCAGACGAAGTGCCAAGATAACATCATTGAAAACACAACAGGATAACATTTTATTTTAATAGCATTTTAATTGATGCTTAATTATGTAATGGTGGTGTGTATAGTGCCCAGTGGAAGTGTAATGCTCCCTCTCAACAAAGGCTATACAAAATCGCTATCACAGAGTATATGTTGAGCTTCGTTTTCAGCCTCCTGCTGCTCCCATTGGTAGAAAAGTGTTACTGTGGAGAAGAATCCCAGGTATAATGTCACTAAATGAGCATTATCCCTTTTGACTGAAGAGTCAGAAGTTAAAGTCAAACTTGTCCCAGAGTTCAGCATGCAAACATTGAATCTACATATCATTTTTCTTGAATATGTCAGCTTATACAATGTACACGTTAAGGTATCATAGAATGAACGGGACCTTGTGTATACCAAATATTAGTGAATTACACATGTTTCTCTGCAACATGTTAAAACAAACAAACAAACAAACAAACAAATGCAAACCATGAGCATTTGTGTAGGTAAAAATCATATAATTGTTTAATTCCCCCACTCTGTATAAGTAGAAGCGTAATATTTGTTTATAAGAGGCAAAAGTAAAATACTACTTTGAGAATAAATTCCGCTTACAGTGCTATACGTACTGTATGACTTCTATCAATGTCAGCTGGATTTTTTGCTGTGCAGAAAAGGAAGGATGAACATAAAATGATGAATAGAGAGAAGTTCTATTACAGTAGTCTAATATATTATAAACTATCATAAAATATATCTGTATCATGATCAATGTTCATTTGATTATATTAAGCACTGGAGTCTGCCAAAAAATTCTGGTGTCACCTGTCAGGCAACTTTAATGGGCTTCAACATTAATAGATTCCATGTCCAGAAAAGATCAGAATTTCCTTTGTTCTGATCTGCTTGTTGTAGAACATGTTGCTGGTATATTCCCCACATTGTTCTAACACTGAGTTCCCAAAGTTGTGTTTTTAAATCCTTCAGGCTGGTAACTATTTTCTATTAAAGAAACTGAATGATAGATCATTCAATCTCCTAGACTGATCACTCCATAACTCTCAAAAGTTTGTATTTTGCTTTTAGTATAAATTTGCTTGCCTTTAGGCTCTAGTCACAGATTATGGCTATGGCTTCACCTGTCACATCATGCTAAGGTGCCTAATCAAGTAGCTCTAAACCAGTTACCATTTATTTTATAGAGTCAACATTATGATTTTTGTTATAATATCATGCAGAAATAAATACTTTAACTTATGTTGTTAAATACAATCTGCAAAATTTGGTCTCAGCTACTGGCATAGTAATACAAAAATATTTTTTCCTACCATGGTACAGAAAATTGTTTGATTTGTATGTTGAACTTTGTGTGACCTTTGCTGTATCTGCTGTATAAATCATATACTGCTACTGACCATTTATTATTAAAATATTTATGTGAATAGTGCAAAAAGTCATAATCCCTCACTTGGGGGTGAGAGGGCGACAGGTGGAGTTGAGGTAAAGTTCTATTGACATTTGTTTCGGCTTTTAGAAAGATGGGTCAAGCAGGCAAACACAACTACCTATATAGCTTCTGTACTCTTTTCTAGTACATTATCGTTCTTTCTACTATGGAATTTCAACACATTAAGTTAGTCTCTAAATAAAAGCTTGTTATTGCATTAAATTCATGAAAAACAAATCGATATAATAGTGCTTATAATGACTGTGCTTTTTTTGTAAATCAACAAATCTTCTATTAATTAACCAGTGATTAAAGTCTGCTTGTGAAAATTAATCACAGCCTGGAAAAGTCATTTGTCCTTGTGTGCTTCATTAAGATAGTGTTTGCCCTTCAGGCAAGACAGCGGCAAGTAAATGCCAAAGAATGAGCTGATTAAACTAGAGCTGCAGTGAGTTGTTTGCCACAGACTCAAGCTCCTACAAACACACCCACATCTAACTTAAAAGCTTTCTGTGGTTTGCTTGTTGCGCAGGGCATAAAATAGTAAATGAAAATTCCTCTAGGTTCTCTAAACACTTCAATGCACTCCACAGAATAAACACTTTGTACTGCTCAAGAAACAATAGTCAGGTATGCCCTGAAATGCTGTGAAACTGAAAACTTGCAAAGCATTCCAAAGGTGTAAAAACCAATCATCAAAGTAAAATTTCACATAAGAGTGAGCAGGTTTTTTTATTTCAGTCTAATTTCATAATAGCAGAATCTTGATTAAAGTACAATACACTAACTTCTGATTCATGTTTACACTATGCTAGTCCAGAATATAAATATTATTGAATATATTTGATTGAGGGAGGTAATCTTAGAGTTATTATGTTCAACACAGAGTAGGAGAGCTAAGGCCCTACAATCATGAATTACTGCTTTTTGGACAGAAAGCAATCCATAATAACTCCTTCATAAGACACATAGATTAAAAAAAGTGCAAGGAATAACTAGAAACAACAAATAAAACCTACACCAGATAAAATAGAAACTGTCTTTATTAAAGGCAATACTACTTTGCCTGTTAAGAATCACAAAGACATGGGATTCTAAACAATGAATGAGGGACATGGATTGATATGGTTTGAGCCTCCTGAAAATGATTTAGGAAAATATTTTCCCTTCCAGAGTACTGCCAGAGACTCTTCCCTGTCCACCTGTCCCCCTTCTCCTTTCTCTTAATGAGGAATGAAATCAGTTATACTGTCAAAAGTTGCATTAGTGAATCCTCTTTCAGCCTATACAGAATTGTATTCTCTCTCCCTATACCCACTGTGACTCCACTCCTACAGATACTTGGGGGTCATATTAAGTATCTGTTACAGCCGTCATTGCAACAATCTGATTCCTTTTATCCCCTATGCCCTTCACAGTGTGCCATGTCATTCCCATGTCCTCAGCAGCTCCTTTACCCTAACAGGGGTTTATTTTCCTCTCCATGGACTCCAGCTGCTCCTATCCACTCTCATAATGTGTTTCCAGTCCCTCTTCCATGTTCCATGGTTCAGACATGAGGCTTGGTCTGCCCTGTCCTAACTGCTGATGCTGGTTCAGATTTATTTGTGATGCTTGATTGACGCAAATCAAACAAAACAAGACCTGAGCTGAACGTGTCTTTGTGATTCTTAACAGGCAAAGTTGAATTGCCTTTAATAAAGACGATGCTTTCAAAAGGAGTACTAGCAGAATGTGTCCCCTAAGCACATTGTAACACAACCTATAAAAATTTAGTATTTTTGAGATCTCCATCCTGCATTCAAATTTGGTTTTAATTTGCTTGAAAGATTAAAAAGTTACTCTCTTTCTCTCTCTCTCTCTTTATATATATATATTTCTGCATAAGCTTCATTTCCACAGGAAGTAAGCTGAAATGACTAGGGCAAAAGTCTTATGATGAGGGGTTGAGGAGGCTGAGTTTGTTTAGCCTGGAGAAAAGGAGACTCTGACCTTATTGTTCCCTACAACTACCTGAAAGGAGATTGTAGCAAGGTGGGGATCAATCCTTTCTAGGTAACTAGTGACAAGACAAGGAAAATCCCCTCAAGTTGCGCCAGGGGAGGTTTATATTTGATATGAGGAAAAATTTCTCCACTGAAAGGGTGGTCAGGCATTGGAACAGGCTACCCAGGGAAGTGGTGAACTCACCATCCCAGGAAATGTTCAAAAAATGTGTGGATGTGGCACCTAGGGACATGGTTTAGTGGTGATCATGCTGGCTTAATGGTTGTACTCAATCTAAGAGGTCTTTTCCCTAATCCATCTATGATTCCATAATTTTATTTTAAAATGAGAGAAAAGGAATAATGCTTCCTAACTTTATCGTTACTAGAACTAAGATGAACAATGCAGGCTCCAGGAAACCAGGCAGAGTAGGACAGACCCTGTATGTAAAAGCAGAGTCAGAATACATGTAACTCAATAAGCAAATACATTCTATGATGACTAATAAATTCCATCTGCATAGGATTGTGATACAGGTTCTTTTCTCTGCTGAAAATAATGTTGTAACTACCCAAAGATATTTTAATCAGATTCTGAATACTAATTCCTATTCTATATAGAAGCAAATCCGGGTATCAAAATCTCAAACTAATATTAATCATAATTTGAGAAGTAGTCCTAGAAGTTGATTTGAACAGGTATATATGCTTGAAGTCAACAACACTGCATGTCTTCCAAAGAGTCCTAACATACTGAGGTTAATGAACAACAGAAACGGTCTCCTGATTCCCAACTCCAAAGGTTCAAAGTCTAAGTATTTAATTTGCTCTTACCGATCTTTATTCTTTGCTGACCACTTCATCAACTCTTTTATATGTACTTTTAATTCCAATATAGCTGACTTGTTTAAATGTTCGTTTCTCTGCATATGAATATGATCCAAATGACTGAAAGACTATGCAGTGGTGTCAGACACAATAAACTAGAAACAAACAACTCTATTGAGTATGGTATGATTTGAGGGTGAGAACAAGAGTACTGGATGATTTGGGATTAAACATCCAACTGTATTTTGAATTGCTGTGGTACTTAGGCAATAATGTTTCTGCAGTCCATATTTTTGTATAATAGACGTAATGGCAATATGAGGAATTGTGATAGCATAATCGTGGGGTTTTTTCCACTTTCTAGTCCTTTCTATAAATATTCTGAATGTTATCCTTCAGTACAGAACCTCAGATTGAAGTAATCAATTGATTCTTTAATCCCAAATACTATATTTTTACTCCAAAAAGAAGACAAGGAACTTCCGCAGATTTGGAACAATGTAATTTGAAATAATTTTGGCATTTCAAAAATAACAACAACAAATAATGCAATGTGATAAATTTCATAAAAATCACATGTACCAAAGGTATCTGAATGCTCAGTTATTAAACTTACAAATCCAAAGAAATGGAAGGGAAAATAAATAGCAACAACCTAGCTTGAAGTTTTCCATTCTAGAGCTGACATAGCAAACCTTCCCCTAAGCTTTTCAGAAGTTTACCAAAATTAACAGAAACTGAGTGTGTTATTTACCTCTTAGGAAAAAGCAGCATTCTTCATTCTCATTTAGTGAAATTAATAGCTGTAAATTCTCTATTTAACTCCTGAAAGAAAATAAAAAGCTTTTTCTAGTTGAATAAATAAATATGTAATGAATTTCATTCTTAAATAAAATTTCTGCACTTTTCCAGTACACCTGCTCAGAGAAAGCAAGAGAACAAAGAGGGCTGAATAATAATTTCTTGTTACGATATTATGTATTATTTATTGTGCTTAGTAATGTGTTTTTATGTAATTCGGATGTATTTAATGTTTATATGAAATATTATTTACATTTTTGTTTTAATTTATTCGATTTAATAAAATCTCCAAGATTTCAAGTTTTTAGTAGTGCTATCAGGGCTGCCAAATCCCACTGAAACTCAAAGGACTCCTCCAAGGAGCAGGAGGACAGATGCATTGAATGATTAGGATTGGTATATTATCTGATACTTAAATTGTTGGGAAAGATTACTTGCTTGCTGCTAGAATTACCAATCAATTCAGAAACGGTTTAAATGACAAATGAACATGAATGTTACTATGAGAAGCACAGGGAAAATGTGTCCCCTCCTCCCTTTGCATGGAAATAAAAGCATGAGAGATGATAGAAAAAAGGCCTAATAAAAAAGGCCAGGAGATATGTCTACTCTTCTTCCCTCTTTACACTTTTACTGTGTTTTTTCTGATTGATGGATTCAATCTCTGGTGGGTTAGTAGGGTCCAGCACTGTCCTTGTAGCTGTCTTTCCCATCTGTCACCTTTTACAGGAACACTGCTATACTAATAATTTTCTGTGCCTATGGGGTTGCTCTGGCATCAGTAAAGCAGTGCTTATTTAATAATAGATCATGAATTGTAGATAATTTAATAATGGAAATGTTCCAAACATGCACAGACATAACTACGGGACCAGTGGGGTACTTATATAGAGAAATTATTTCAAGTGGATAAAAGGCAATGGGGATAGCCAGGAAGCATCTAGATCATGATGTAGTGAATGAAACAATCACTTAAAACCTTCGGGACACCGACTAACACTTGACAGATCAAAAGGACTTCTGCATGCTGGAAATGTTAATCTTTATTTTCTCTGTTCATGACCTTAAGTTTTGCACTTTTATTTTTGTTTGTTGAAGTATAAAGAATTTATTTTATATTGAGGGAAAAAAACCCAATAAACCAAACCAAAAAGCTGTTTTCAGCTACATCAGGAAAAAAAGAAATCAAAAAATAACTCAGTCATCCATTGCCTAATGCACTGATGGTAATAGAGATCCTCCAAGAGATATGATATGTGACAAACTATGCTATTCACAGTTTGATTTTAACCTATAAACTGAAAACTCTGAAATGGTAATGATTTCCCAAATGATATATCAAATGAACTACTTAATTCTAAGAGAAAGAGCCGTAGAGAATGATAAAGCCATAGGTTCAGGGAATAGGGTAAACTTTCAGATTGCAGATGAACAACCCCTACTTCTAAAGCAAACACACAAATAAGCCAAGGCAACAGACAGACGCAGGCAGGAAACAAGAAGAGAGAAAGAGGGTCTTGGTGTCCATGAAAATTTCATACATTTATCCTGCTGTGCCATGATTCCAGCCTTCTTTAGGAGTTTCTACACCAACAAAGCTTTTGTTCAATGAAGGCTCACTGTCCAAAATATTAACAAAATATGAACAAAGATTAGCAATGGGGTAAAGAATTACTTCTAAATTATTCAATTTTTTACAGAAATCAATCACAAAGTTTTAGTTGAAATCCTGACAGTATTAAAAAACTTTTAACAAAACTTCAGAGGATCTAGAAAGAAAACAAAGTAACTGCTAGTGCACCAGAAAAAAAAAATAATTGCATGAAATTTCAAAAGATAATATTATTTAGCCAAGAATTACTGTAATAAGTAAAAATAGATAAGGCAGAGTGCAACAGATTTTTAACTGAACTTGAGAAGGCAGAAGATAAGTATCTACTCATCTTCTTTTTCTCATTTTACCCAAAAGCCCTTGTGACAGGTCAGAAGGAAAAAATCATGTCTAAGAAAGCATCAGTCATCAGAATCTACAGCATATATCTCCACCATGAGAAAGTGGTGAGTGCAGATGTGGCTCCACTCTGTACTCCTGTGGGTACAGAAGGAACCCATCTGCTAACCTGACTTACTATCCTGGGTGTTTTGTTTCTTGCTAGGGGCTCAGATCAGGGATGTCCTCTTCCTGAATCACAGAATCATAGAATCATAGAATCATAGAATCAAAGAATCTCTTGCACTGGAAGGGACCTTAAAGATCATCTAGTTCCAACCCCCCTGCCAAGGGCAGTAGACCAGGTTACTCAGATCCCCATCCCACCTAGCCTTGAACACTTCTAGGGATGGGGCAGCCACAGCTGCTCTGGGCAACATGTGCCAGTGCCTCATCACCCTCACTGTAAAGAATTTCTTCCTAATAACTAATCTAAACCCACTCTCAGTTTGAAGACACTTCTCCTTGTCCTGTCATTACACACTAAATAGTGTCTCTCCATCTTTCTTGTAGGCTTCCTTCAGGTACTGGAAAGCCACATTAAGGTCTCTCCAGAGCCTTCTTTCCTCCATGCTGAACAACCCTAACTTTCTCAGCCTGTCTTCACAGAAGAGGTGCTTCAGCCCTCTGATCATCTTCCTTGCTCTTCTCTGGACTTTCCCCAACAGGTCCACATCCTTCTTATGTTGGAGACTTCAGACCTGGATGCAGTACGCCAGGCAGGGTCTCATGAGAGTAAAGTAGAGGGGGAGAATCACCTCCCTAGACCTTCTCGCCATCCTTCTTTTGATATAGGCCAGGTTATGCTTGACTTTCTGGGCTGCAAGTGCACATTGCTGGGTTGCGTTGAGCTTCTCATCAACTAACATCTCCAAATCTTTCTCCTCAGAGCTGCTCTCAAATCCTTTCAGTGACCAGCCTGTATCTGTGCTTGGGATTGCACCAACCCACTCACACGACCTTGCACTTGACCTTGTTGAACTTCATGAGGTTCGCACAGACTCACCTCTCAAGCTTGTCAAGGTCCCTCTGAAGGCCATTGCTTCCCTTCAGTGTGCCAGCCACACCCCACACTTCTTGGCAAACTTGCTGAGTGTGCACTCAGTCCCACTGTCCACATTGCCAACAAAGATGTTCGACAGTGCCAGTCTCAATACCAACCTGAGAAATGACGCTCATCACTGGTCTCCACTTGGACATCAAACCATTGACCACAACATTTTGAGTGTGACTGTCAAACCAATTCCTTTTTTGCTTGATTATTCTCTGCTGCTCTGAACTAGGAAATAATATTCCTTTTCTTTTGCAACTAAAGGGTAAGGAAAGAGGATAAAGGCAACTTTCTGATCATGTCAATAGGTACTTCATTGTGCTATAAAGCAAGAGTTTACTATATAGGTACCTGAAAATTGCACTTTACTTTTTATCAAATCTTACAGTTTATTCAGGACCTGTACTTGTTGTAGTATGGCATAAATCCTGTAATGCAATCCTATATGTCAAACACAGCAAGACCTAATCAAAGAGAATGAGTTTGACATCTGGAAAGAAACTGTGAAAGTGGGATAAAAGCTCTAACATGCAGTGGGATGAGACTCCTAGTAAAACCTGCATATAGGATAAGCTTAAATATTCCCATTGGCAAGAACTGACCCTCAATGAAAGAGTTTATCAGGAAACATTTCTAACCAGAGCAGAGAAATTATTTCAAAGAGGGAAGGGTGGAATCTGGATTTCCTTCACATGAAAAGCGATAAGATGGCTCTGACAGTAACTGTTGTATAAATCATTCCATAATCTTGAAATGTTTAAAGTGATGTGATAGATTGACCCTGACTGGATGCCAGATGCCGACCAAAGCTGTTCTATCTCTCCCCATTTTCAACTGAATAGTGGAGAGAAAATCCAATTAAAGGTTTGTGGGTCAAGATAAGGACAGGGAGAAATGACTCACCAATTACCATCATGGGACAAAACAGACTCAACTTGGGGAAAATTAATTGCATATATTACCAATCAAATCAGAGTAGAATATTGAGAAATAAAACTAAATTTAAAAACACCTTCTTGCCATCCCTCCCGTCTGCTCTGGCTTAACTTTACTCCCAAATTCTATATGTCCTCACAACTAGCAGTGCAGAGGGCAAGGAAATAAGGGTTGCTGTGAGTTCATCACACAGCCTCTGCCTCACCTTCCTCCTCAGGGGGAGGACTCCTCACACTCTTCCTCTGCTCCAGTATGGCATCCCTCCCATGGGAGTCAGTCCTCCACAGACTTGTCCAATATGAGTCCTTTCTACAAGTTGTAGTTCTTCATAAACTGCTACAGCATTGGTCCTTTCCATGGGGTGCAGTCCCTCAGGAACAGACTGATCCACCATGGGTCCCCCATGAGGTTACAAGTCCTGCCAGCAAACCCGCTTCAGTGTGGGCTCCTTTTTCCGTGGGTTCATAGTTCCTGCCAGGAGCAAGCCATGGACTTCCCACAGGATCACAACCCCCTTTTGATGCATCCACTTGCTCTGGTGTGGGGTCCTTCACAGACTGCAGGTGGTTTTCTGCTCCACTGTCAACCTCTGAAAGTTAAGGGGCATAACCTGCCTCACCACGGTCTTCACCATGGGCTGCAAGGGGAATCTCTGCTCCAGCACCTCCTCCTCCTTCTTCACTCACTGCAGGGCGACTGCAGGGCTGTTTCTCTCACATATTCTCACTCCTCTCTTGTTCAGCTGCAATTTGCTTCTGCACAATAACTTTTCCCCTTTCCTATGTTATCCCAGAGGCACTACCACTGTCACAGATGGACTTGGCATTTGCCAGTAGTGGTTTCTTCATGGAGCCAGTTGGCATTGGCTCCAGTGGACTTAGGGGAAGCTTCTAGCAGCTTTTCACATAAGCCACCACTGTAAACCCCTGCTCTAACCAAAACTTTGCCATGAAAACCCAATAGAAGTGCTTTTGAAAAACTTCATATGGTGAATGTGGTGGAAAGGAGACAAAGAGCTGGCAGACAATGCTGAGAATTGTGGAAGTGACTGTGGATGCCCTTAAAAACATTGAAAGAAAAGCCTTTGTGCTGAGAGACAAGCCTTGTTGCCTGGATTTTTGCCTGGCTGGATGGCTCCTTTCCTCTTATTTGTTTTATCTTCTCACAGATTCAGCAATTCAGGAAAGGAGCAGAGAGGAGAAAATATTAAAGTTCAACAGAATAAAAGGCAGGGATTTAGAGGAAAAGAAACAAGTAAAACATATACTTAAAAGAGAGAAATTCAAAGAAAAAAGTGTATATGCCAGGAGTGTGGAGCAGGAAGTAAGTACTACAAAACTTTTAAATAGAGATATAGAGAGCTCTCTATTAAAAATAAAATATTATTAGGCTGAATACCAGGAGAAAAAAATTTAAGATTTTCATGCAATCTGAGCTGGTTCTATATGTACAAATACAAATGCAATCCATACCTTCATATATCAATTTTTAAATCCGATTTTTGCTTATATGCTTGATGTTTTGGTTTTGGGCTTTTTTTTTCTCCCTGTAGCATTTGTCATTGTGGGGGAGGTTTAAAAAGGCAAAATTTGTAGGTCTTCAATACCATGTATACAGAAGGAGGAAGAGAACTGATGTAAAACTTCTGTACATTAGACCCATAGTAATTACCTTGCACTGGATCCTCATACTATTTGCTGCTTCTCCTTCTGCAAACCGACATCACCTCTATCAGTTCCTTCAGCTTTGATCTTTATCCTGAAAAAGAGGACAGGTAATTTTCTCATGTTCTCCTTACCACCTGTGGGCTGATCACCAGTTTAGAAGAAATAATTTTCCTATTCTCAGTCCTTGTTCCTGACACTCAAGTTCCCCTAGCTGCTGTAAAAATAACTGCAAAGACAGACCAGTCTAGTTTCTTCAGGTTTGTGATTCATTTGAGCTCAGTTTCTTTATGAGAGGAGGATGTGTGTACACTGACTATAATAAAGCCATTTGGGTCTGGAGCATCCCAAGTACAGATGGATTCTGAATAATTAATACTCCAAATCTCAACATGAGTCACTTGAAATTTTCATAGGCTGTAATCTTGCCTAAGTTTTGGTTGAGTTTTACAGCAAAAGCAGAAAATGGTTATTCAGATAATCATTTATCACAATTTCACAAATTCTGTTATCATAGAAGCAAAGATATCATGAAGTCTCAGGCCATTCTCTCAGTGGCCTAAAGTCTCAGGCCATTCCTTCTAGTTAATATTTGCTTCCTTTCTAGCACGTTCTTGTTTATTACCTTACTATTACAATGGACACCTCACATTATTGTCCTGTGCTTGAAAAGGGAAAGCCAAAACTGTTGTGAGTGGAAGTGCAAAGGCATTTACTTTACTGAAATGAGATTTTGAATAAATTAACTTTTAAGAAAGAGGTATCAATGAAACAATTATGTACCTTTTCCATCTATGTTTTGCTGTTGCTTGGCACCAAAATTATGCAGTACTCCCTGGTATTAGCAGACTCTCAAATTCAGACAGCTTCTATGACAATTTACTGGAACTGAAAACTAATCAAAAGGTTGTGTCTACATTAGTTTCAGTAGTAGTTCTGATCAGGGGTTTGCTTTTCAGGCAAATTCTCTAGTTTATTTACCACACTTCCTCTTGCACCACTGCCTCATACCACACAAACTCAAGCAGTAGATGCAATTCAGAAATGTGCTATAATGTCAGGGAATTATTTCCATCCTTATGATTAAGTTAAATTACAATTCGATTGATTTGAAAACATTTTATTAAGCCTGAATGGACCCCATTAAATAGAATACTGCTACAGAAAGTAATTATGCACATATTAGAAATCAGAAGATATTTCCAATTAATAGAACATGGCCTGATAAAAGGTGTCAAAGCTCAGTGAAGACTCTTCGCTTAACAGAATTAGTCCAAAGAAAAGCAAGAAGAGAGAGATATTCTGAACTTTTCTCAGAGTCTAGATGTTTTCATGTTCATGGACACTACATTAACAGTCATATATCTATAGGCACTGAGAAGACGACATGGTATAACTTTAGCAATACTATGGCAAACTAGCCTATTGCTTTACTGTTACTTTTAATTTTCACATTTGGTCGCCAAAAACTCCATGGCTAGTGATTATTTTCTTAGGTATTTGCATACCAACAGCTGGAGAAAAAGAAGAAAAAAACATCATCCTGGTCAATCTAACAAAAGCCCAGTCTCCCAAGGGATTAAAAAATGTTCAGATTCTTGCTCCTACACTAGCAAAAAGTACCACAATTTATAAAATTGAAAGAAAAGTTCAGTAATTCTCCTTTGGGGAAAAAAAAAGAAAGAAAGAAATGTACTACTTTGCTTTCAGAAAGCTTTTGGGAACTCTTCCTGTGTCACAATGAACAATAAGAACGGCCTGGAAGTAGGAAAAACTCTATCAGCAACAGGAATACTCTCTATTTTGTACAAGGAAACTAGAACAGGGTTTTTAACTCATTCTCTGCAAAGAGGGGGACGAAGGCATTGAGCTTAGTCAGAAGTCAGACTTTCAGATTTTCTTCATGGACTTGAAAGTAGAGAAAGGTTGGTTTCAGCCTGAAGTCATTTGTACAAAGACCTCTTTTACAGTTTTTTGGGTAGCTAAATTAGCAACATGGGTTTGGGTTTCCTGAATCAAATGTCTGGATTCTCTTTAAATATGCAGGCAAACAAACATTAATGTGAAATGCCAATGTTTTACCACACTAGCATATTTCCAGAGAAAAAAAGTTTTCTCTTTGTTAGCTTTCTATCAGATGTTGCACCTCTTACTGTCTTCCAAGTGTCCTGTTTGATTAGTCTAAATAAATTTCACTTAAGGTGGAATTTAGCTGCCTGCATTCCAGCTGCTGCTCTTGCAACTGTTCAATCCCCACATGTGCTGGCCTTGTCTTATACTGAAGGTGATAAAATTGCTTTGCACTTTCCTGTTTGCCTTGCAAATGTCCTGATTATATAAAAAAGCATAATTTCAAAACCGTGTAGATATGCCCAGTGGTGGAGATAGGCATCTATCCCCAGATCCAGTGTATCTCTAGTTTTGGTGAAAGCATTCACAGATGAAACAAAAGCAGTAAAAGTCAAAGAAAAAATCCAGGTTTTTCAATTTCTGTGGAAATATTTTAATCGTTTAGTTTTAAAAGAGAAAGTATGTGTATATATGTGTGTGTGTGTGTGTGTTTGTGTGTCTGTATGCATACGTGTGTATATATATATATATACATATGCAGGGCTATTCCCCTTTGCCTCAGGAATGAACTGTCAGTCTGGATGCCAAATAAGGGAAGATTTTCATTGCCAATTTTTTTTCTACACAGTTAGTAGAGGCAGACATATAATGTCTGTGATTTGGCTTGCAATATTAGAAAATGTATCTCTCTGGTTTGTTTTTATTACCTAGTCCTCTGATTTTGACAATGAATATTAATGTCTCCTAGGGTTTTTTTGCTTAACTGGTTTGGGTTTTTGTTTGTCTTGTCTTGTTTTGTTTGTTTTAATTAAATGAATAAATGTATTCTTCTTCCAATAAAAAAGGGAATTTTTGTGAGAAAAAGTTTGTTTCAGAGACCACTCTTTATATTTAGTTGGAAAAGATTCTATCAGACTTGCCTTTATTCTGCACTCTTTTTCTGCCACATTTTCCCAGGGTTTGTACCCCCAATACCACTTGCAAATGCTTCAAACACTCTTGTAAGTCATGCAGTCTAACAGAATATTGCAGTATAACCTGCATGCTGCAAAACACCAATTTGACATCACATGGCATATTAGTTCAGCCACTTGGAACTTCAACAAAAACAGAAAATAAAACAACACACTTACAAAAACTGCATGTGCCACTCAGAGGAAATCTGGACCAAATACTACTCCAGGCTGATGTCACTAGTCCTTTCTATAGAGGATGTATAAGAGTGTGTGATATGACACGTAACTGTAGACAAATACAGGAAGGAGAATTTTTAACAGTGCTGACACTACTAAGGAATCTTAAGCAAATAAACCAAAAAAATTTATCAAATACAGCTTGTCAGCTCCCTTTAAAATGAAAATAAATAAGTGATTGAAGAACCCAGATGATGCTACTCTAAACTAGGTGGCTGAGCTGTAAAATGTTTTATGGACTCATCTAGGTATCTTTTTTCCTCCACTAACAATAGCGGAGTCTAACTCCGTCTAACTCACTCTCCCTTAACTATTAAGGGTCCTTGGTAACCTCCCTATCAGCCCTCCTACCAAGAGAGCTTCCCCACATTTTAGTCTTACAAACAAGTCATTAACCAGCAGATATTTACTTTACTTGTCCAAGGAATGAGTACTTGCTTCTTTCTTATTAATGCCAAGTTCCACAAAAACTCCACAGTTTGTTAGCTGTCACAGGAGGTCATTCTCCTCTTTGCTATTATTTTTAATTAGTAAGATTATATATATCACTTATCTTGTCTCCCTGTATGCATTATCTTTCAAAAGTTCTTGTTATTGTTATTATTGGCATTAACATGTCATATATGAAGAAAGTAAATAGCTCTACCAAACTACAACAGAAACAAGAAATGAGGAAAAGTCAGCTTTAGTATCATGCAAGAAAAACAAACCAACTGAAAGAAGAATTCCTCCGTCTGCCTTGCCCTTAGCTTCCTGTTTTGACAGTTGTAAACTCCCATTTTGGGATTTACTTTATTACAGTCATCAAGGTGCAATAAGTGGAACATAATAGAGAGGGTGCCAGTGCTGACACAGAATGGAGAGAATGTTTTTGATTTAGCAGAAGTTCAATAACTGAAACCAATCCATATATTTTTTAATAGCTGGACCCCCAGAAGACTTTCTAAATAGACACTAAAGAGACAGAGATATATATTCTTATATAACAGTATATTTTGTTTCTCATGTTGAACTGAAATCCTGTTCATATGTATTGAGCAAAAACCAAAGAAAACACAAGGGTACAAAAACAAAGACAGAAAAGATCTCACACAAAAAAATTCCTCTCGGTGCAGTAACCAATAAAAATGATAGATATGTTTTTTTTTCTGAGAATGAGCCCACTGCAAATATGAAAATAGTACATGAGCATTAAAAAAGTTTTTTTAGCAAAGGAACAAAGAAAACTTTGAAAATTAACATCTCATCTTTCTTAGAAGTTCAAATTTTAACATTTTTGCTAGAACCTTTTCCTATCTTCCTATTGAAAGACAGTTTATCTCCCTTCCCTCCCAGGTCGCAAGGTTCTGGGTTTTTTCAGCTTAAATATAGATCTACAAGAAGCCAAAATAATCACACCCAGGAAAATATGTTGTTATTATGGTAACTTATGGGTTTTTATGTTCTTCATGTTCCCTTCTTGCAGTATCTTTAATTTCTTTTGTTTGCCTACTGTTTAAGACCTTAGATCTCTTTAGACTTAAGACTTGAACTGTATATAGCACTTACTTTACTGTATGTAGCATTTATTCTATCCATAAAAAAATCAGTCATCACATCTTCAGTTTAAACTAAGTAAAAAAAAAAAAAAAAAAGAAGAAGCAATATCTTTAAAAAGGGTCATCATAACTTCAGAAAGTTCTCCAGACAGATGAGGTGAGTCACTTCCTGGACCTACAGCTCCCATTGATTATGGATTGACATCAGGCTCACTAGCTCACTGATGTAAGTACAAGTAACTTATATTTAAGACTAACTTTCAGTCAGTGTTCATCGATATGAAGACGTCTCTTCCAATTCGCCATGTAGGTAAATGAGCAGGAAAGTCTACCACTAGGTGAGAAATACTGTAGCCTATGAAATAAAAAAGAGATGAGCACAGACATAGGAAACCAAGAAAAAGTATTTGCAAACAATTTGTTCAACCTACCACTTTCAGAAATGGTAAGTACAAATAAACTGAAAAAACTAGAGCAAGATGGAGTTCTTGGAAAAGGAGTATGTCCCAGAAGAGGAATTACTCTTCAGGTAATCATCATGTCAACACTCGAGAATACTATGGAATTGAAGAGATTTAGATGATAAAAACAAAAAGAAAAGGGGGAAAAATCATCCAGAATGCATGTAGCTTTGAAACCTATATAACTTCATAAAAGTTCCCTTATCACTCGTAAGATATCATAAACAGCTGACTCATGCAGCACCTTGCACAGATGTCCAATATAGCAGAATTTTTTTTAAATTTTTTAGGATTTCTCTGAAGATGTATTCTAATGCCCATGGTGCTATCCACTCCTGTTAGATCTTTACTGTACTTGTGTTACTTTGCAGTCAGCTGTACTGAGAACTGTTAATTGACACAACAGAATAGACAGCTGTGTTTATACTGTACATCTATAGACTAAATAGGTAGATTAGAATTTCTATCTTCCCTGCTACTCTGCCTTTCTGCTCTCAAACATCTCAGGTTGCCTCTCCTACTGACAAAACCAGTAGACATGACTCCCAGTACAAGCAATAGGTTTAGGATGCTACTCAGGAAAATCTTTTTTTTTTTTTTTTTTTTTTACTTCGGCAATATGTTTGTATTTACCATTGAAAGCAACCACTGGAAAAAGTTAATCACCTTCACATGCTTCCACTATATAGATCAAACCACAAATTCCTTACTACTCTAGCAAACTGTCCTGCTTTTTATCAGCATTGGAGAATTTCTGGTTTTCCTATTTCCTCGATAACACTGTCAGCACATTAAAACAGTTGGAATTGAAGACTGGATGCTCTGTCCTAGAGAGCTTGTGAAATTATCATTAGACACATGAAAACTTGTGCTTATTTCTCTTTTTTCCCTTTTTCTTTTCTTTCATTTCCCTTTTTTTTTTTTTATTTTTCATTAAGCACCTGATTGCTAATGACAAATTTTTGACTTACTGTCTTGGGATTCCTCTGAGCAGATGCTTGGCCTTTGTTAAGAGGCATCTATGTGGACTGAAATATTTCCATTTTAAAGTTGTGACATTTTTATCCTCAGAAATAATTCTCCACAGTTGGTCAGGCTAATTAAAATACCTTTTCAGGGTCCAAAGAAGAAATTGGAAATATGTTCATCCAAGAAGCATCCATACTATTGTTGCAATATTTCTCTTGTATCATTTTAATAGTCATGCTACCCATGGAGAGGAACAGGCTATTCAGCTGGATATTTTCTGAATTTGTCTACTGGATATAAAACTTGATGTTATGTGCTGTATTAACACATATATATGTGCATATATATATAATTATGAGATGGAATTAAAAACCCTGTGCTTCATTTCTGAAGACACAGACATGAACCCTCATGAATTCATAAATAGTTGTACTTCATTAGTGGAAAAAAACAAATGAGGAAAGAAACTAAGTAACACCATATTAAGTAACATAAGCTTGTCAAGCGCATAATAACCAAGGGCCCCATTACCTGGCCTCTTGTGCAAGCATTTTGGTGCACTGGAGTTTCTCTGGGTTTAAAGCAAAGCACTTTTAAGCACATGAATCCCTGTTGAAGCCATCTGATTGCAGAAGACACAAACAGACACTTCTCAGGTTGGAGTTTATATTTTCTTATATTTTATATTTATTACTACAGAACTAATATCCAAAATATGCTTTGATAAAAACATGAGTTTTGTCCTTGTTTTCTCTTAGGTTACTGCTTTTATTCCAGTACATTATTTTATCTATTGACAATTCCTGCAGCATTTACAATAATTGTCACACAGATCCAGAGGACGTTTCATCCTGTCTCTCCTTGAACATAGCTCTCATTTTAGGATCTAATATGCTATCATAAGAATTGGTGAAGGACTATTTCTGTTCGTTCACTCTGAATATAATTAGAATTCAATTCTACTCTGTTCTATTCTATTCTAATCAACTCTTTTAACTTAGAACAGACTCAAGAAAAATCTGTTTGGTCCAATATATCTGTCTGATCTGAAAATCATCTGTACAATATAAAGCCAATTTGTCAGTAACTCAGTGAAGAGGTACAGACTGTGCCTTCTGCAATTTTTACCTTTTCTTCTCTCAGAAAAAAATAACATTAAAAAAATCATAATAACAAAATTAAAATAAAAATTAAAGTCTCCATTTCAAGTTTGAACAATATTTAATTCTCTAGTCAACATAGAGGTCCCAGTTGACACTTTCATCTGTCATTTGTAAAATGGACATTATTTTATCCTTTAGAAAGTGAGCATATAATGTTCCAAAAAAGAAAGTGACATTTAACCAAATTTACACTGTTCTACAAAATCAACACAACTTTCGACAGACTTGAGTTTAAATTAATGTATTTTTGTTGTTGTATTTAAAGACCATTTTGCAATTTTTTTTAAAATTCAAATCACAACTGACTGTCATTTTAAGTTTGTTTATTAATTATTTTATCCTCTTGATTTTTAAGTAGCAAATTATGGTTACTCTAGATATTTAGAAAAGACAAGATGGTTCATCATATCAATTTTCCTATGCTGGTAAATTTATGAATTACATTTAACAGCCCATAAATTGTTATGAATTAGTCAAAGGGACCAAGCCAACACTAAAGGCAGCTTTTCACTTACAAAACCATAGCAAAGTATAAAAAACTATACTGACAAGATTTGAGTTGCTATTAATTTATTACCTTGATCAGAACTGTTCATTTATTAAATCATAGGAGTCTAAGAGGATTTTCACTGCTTTGACACTGAAAAATGTTGATCTTTGTAGGCTTTTGAGTAAGATTTTTCTTCTTAATGAAATTTGGTTTCAGGATTCAAACAGAAGAACCTAAACAACTCTAGCAATTCTTCAACAGCTAGTCAGAAGCTGTCTGGATTTTGTCCTTGGACAACCTGCTAGGCGTGACACTGCTAGAGCAGGGGTATTGGAACAGATAATTTCTAAAGGTCTCTTCCAACCACAATCATTCTGTGATTCTGCGAAATTTTATGTGTTGACGTATGTACATGCATACATAAGCACACAACTAATATATAAAAAATGAATAATTTTAAAAAATTATTAGATTACTAATAAATGAAAAATTAGAGAAGCAAGTTGGAGGGGATGGGGAAATGGTGGAAGCTCAGGCCATCTGTATGTGCAAAGTTAAAATATTATTAGATCAGAAAGAAATTTCTATAAAACTAACAAGTTTATTCTGAAAACAGCCTTGTACAAAAATATTTACCAATGTCAGGTTAAGATAAAATTAGATAAAGATAAAATTTATGTTTACGTCTTAAAATTCAGAAAGCCTCTCTTGTGTAATGTATAGGAGTTTAATCACAAATGCACAATACACATCCCGGTTTCTTGGGATCTATATAATGGCACAGGAGCTTAGATTTTTATTTGGAGATATTAAGCTAGTGAGAAAAAGGAGAGGATGACTAGAAAAACCGCGTAAGATTAACCTCAATCCACCATCACTGTCATGGGAAAAGGGAGGAGAATTAAAGGTAGAAGTGAAAAATGTAAGACTATCACTACTAGAAAATTTTCTATCTCCTATTCTTCAAAGGCCATTTATAAAGAAAAAGTGTCATTAATAGCTGGTGTAGATTCCTGGCTATTTTATGCTTTCTAATAGTTTCTCCATAGGCAGTAGCTTTATCGTTTATATTGTTGAGAAACAATTCGAAAAGGCTGTACTGGAAAGAAGTAAAATGCACTGGGGTATTTTAATGCTGGCTTTCAGTACAGTATTAACAGCCATAATAAGAAAAATATTAAACAATGCAGGTACTTGGAGGTTTTTTTATCTTTTGTTAAAGTGATTTTTAAAGATCATAATTTTTCATGAAAGAAGTCTGAGAAGCTATTAGAACAATTTCATAAATCTACACTTTATTAGATTCAACACAGGTTAATCTGGTATAGAAAAATTCTCTCACACATGTTCATAAACCTATCATTTCCGTATGTTCACCATTGATTGTGATGTTAGTGCTTTGCACTTCTTCAGTACCTATCATCTTTGGATCTCAAAACACTTTGTGAACATTAATGAAAGAATAAAAGAATGATACGTAAATTGTTTCAAATTATTTTTTCTTTCATGTTACCATCTGTACCTGCTCAGAGAAAGTACATCCCCACACTTTGTTGTTTTCCAAAACAGATTTTTGGTAATAGTGCATCTAGTATTATGTTAATTATTGTTTTAATTTTGCTTAATGCTTCTATGATTCCACTGAACAATTTAGAAGACTTAGACAGTGTTTTTCTCAGGAAAGTGGTGTGCCTAATTCAGAACTTTAAAGAGGTAATATCTTCTTGTTTTGAGCTCATAAACCTCAGATTGCTACTGGTTACAATCTCCTATCAGAGAGAAGACAAAGACACACACACACACACACACACACACACAGATAACCATTTGAAGAGAAAGTTATTGCAGAACCATTTACAGCCACCCATTTTCAGCAGAATTCTCACTGGATATAAAGAATTAATAGTTCTGGATCTGATGAGGTTTGGATTCATGTCTTCTATACTATAATAAAATGACAAACAACTTTTTCTATAAAATTATCCATAGGATTTGCTCTTTGCCTATTTTATTGAGATACATCTCTACTTTAGTCTTAATTCATCTGAGCAGTGACAAGGGACTTCCCACAGGCAAGGTGTTATGATGGCTAATGTATTAGGCTGAATATTAAAGGAAATTAAAAGCACTGTATTCATGCCTACAGGGAACAAATCGTGATTTCTATTATACTTCTGTCAGAAAATATTTTGGCTCCTGTTTAGAAAGTACAGGCCCAAGTTTCAGTGTATTCAGTGAAAAAGATGCAAATGTGCTGAGCTCAGTGGGGTGGCACAACCTTGCTGTGAGCAAAATTAAGTCTTGTGGCTACTGTGTCTCATAAAAGACAAAATATACAATGCAAAACAAAGTGCTACTGTACTTGGTTGACAATGTCGAAGTTATAAGAATTAAGATTAGGATCTTTAAAACATCAAAGGCAGCAATCTTTCAATGTAAATTGTTTGCTTGCATTTGATGGTACCTTCTTTGCTTGCATATTTAATTATCTCATTCAAAATAAAAGAGAAGTAAACACTATCTGACTTCTGACTTTTATTTATATGCTTAGGATGATAGCACTTAAAAATGTAGTTATCAGAAAACATAACGATTATTTTGACAACTTCTGCTTGACAATAAAACATTGCAATGTTGAAAAATCAGTTCTGGACACAATACTAAAATGGCAAAAGAAGAGTGATACTGGGTATGTGAGGGGTATTTTGTAATTCCCCTTCACCCAAACACCCAAATTTGTACATAATCATAGAATCATACAATATTCTGAGTTGGAAGGGACCCAAAGGGATCATTGAGTCCAGCTCCTGGCCCTGCACAGCCTGCACAGCCCCAAAAATCACACCAGGTGCCTGAAAGCATTGTTCAATTGTTTGTTGATCTCCAGCAGCCTTGGTGCTGTGACCACTTTCTAATATTCAAGATAAACCTCCCCTGACACAGCTTAATAATGCAATATACAACCCAAAAACCCCAATATTACACAAGCTGTAAAAATTAGTAGTGGCAGCTTTGAGTTACATTGGCTGCAAAGAGTTAATTTACAAATATTCATCAAGTGAATTATATACTTGACTTGCTTTAATAATTAGTAAGTTCTGTTTTACACTCTCTGTAATGCATTTGATTTCTTTAAGTTCCCTTATATAAATTTTAGCTTAGAAACTATTGCACCTTATTATATCTCCTGTTAAAATCATTATTTCCTTATTTTCCCTCTGCCCTTTTGTTTCTTATTGATTTTATGTTACATTTAAAACAAATATTTTGCATTCAACCTCTAAAACAAACTGAGCTTGGACACTTGCATTGGGCTCCACTTGAAAAAAACATAGGTTTGAATAAGACAATTTGTACTTAGGAAATTTTTAACTAAATGCCTAGTTACAGGAATTAAATGTGTGGTCATTAAATTAAGTATAGCTAGCTTCACAGAATTACAGAATGATTGAGGCTGGAAGGGACCTGGGATGACCATGTGATATAGTCAAACTGTGGAAAAGATTGCTCAGAAAGCTTGTAGAATTTCCACTGTTGGAGGTATTTTAAACTCAACTCGACAAAGCCCAGAGGGACCTCACCTAAACTGGTCCTGCTTTGACCAGACAGTTTAACCTGGTGACCTCGCTATCTGGAAGTCACTCCCAGGTTATAGTATTTCAAGATACTATGTCTAACTGGCAGCTATTTCAGCAGCCATGGAATTTTCAGTCCCTAAATTTAAATATAATCCTTTCAATTCAGTTTCACTATTACACTTTAAATTTTTTTTATAAGATGGACCAGTTTTAAAGAGTGTGTATGCTTTAGAATGGCTAAATAATTGCAGTGTGAAAATTATTACAGCATTTTTGGTACTTTCCCTAATTATCACTTCTGGACTATACTCGTAAAAAATTACTCTCATATATTATTAATGCAACTCCTCTAATTGCATTCATACATAAGTAATTATAAATGTTAACTTTATTCATTAAATTGAAAAGGTTGAGAGAATTGCTGACATTCAAAGAAGTTTCACAAGACTATTTCAGCCACAGCTTAGGTAAAAAATGTAAATAATCTACAAAAATTACTGGTATTTAATTGTGATGTTTATTTCTTGAGATACCTTCAGCATAAAATATGTATAAAGCTTTCTGGTTTTATTAGGAAGTCTTCTCTTAGAAAACTCCCTACTGCATTCCTGGAATAGTTGTTAGATATTCCTTTTGTGTGTTGACAATTTTTATATTTTTTGGCAATATTTTTTTCTACTGATTAATTACATACAGTCTTAGAAATCAGAGCCACAAAATCAGAGGCTGAAATTGAAGAGAAAAAAAAATTATAGTCAAGGTCAAAGATAAAGGCAGCATAGCACCATTACAGTTCTCTAGACTCATCCATAAAGACAAGGAAAATAATCTCAGCTAAAGCTGTAACTCCGAAAACTGTTTAATACAAAATTAATTCACTTGGGTTTTGTTCAAAGGTGCAAACAAAGAAGACATCTACTTAGTCCAGTAGACTTCTTCTTTTGTCAATGGCAGAGGAGGTGGTGATATAAAACAACATTTCTTGTTGTCCTTTCTTCTCTGACAACATCAGCAAGAGCTGTCAAGAATCCATCACTTTTGACTGGTTCTGTCCCTTCCCTCCTTCCTGTAAGCTGGTGCATGCCATAAGACTTCTGTTTCTCTCTTCCAGAATAAGTAAGGAGGATTATTAAAAAAAAAAAAAAAAAAAGGCTGTGGGTATCGGTGTGAAAACTGGATTACAGAATAGAGCCCTGCAACACAAGTTTAGAGCAAACAAGAACAAGGCCCACTCCCAGGCAGAGTTTGACTTTAGCTTCCTAGAATATACATGGGCCTACTGTTCAAGTCCTATTTCTAGCACAGCCTTCCCTTTGCTAACATGCTCAGTGGATGCTCTAATGTTTTCAACTCACAGACTGTGAAACTTGCTCTGATAGTGCCATCAAACAAAATTTTACTCCCTCTCTTGGGAAGAAAGGGTTAAAACCAGAAGAACGGCGAGGAGGATAAATTCTCCCAAGTGACCTTGCATCTGGGATTGCCAAGGCCTGGAGAATAGCAGTGTGGGAAACCCCATATTTTATGCCTACTGCTGTTTATTTTCTGTCTGTTTCGAGAAGTAGCATATCTGTGTAGAGATAACACAGGTGTTTGTAGACACTTGGAGGCACTCTGACAAATGTGCTTGAGCTCCCTGTTTGGGAGAGAAAAAATCAAAGCCCAGGGATCACAAAAAGCACAGGGGAGGTCACAGTATGGTGGTAAAGTACACGTGTGCAGGACATTAATCAACTGGTGCAGAGAGCAGGCCCACCACTTTGTCAGGGTGGAGTGAGCCTAATGGTATCTGTGTTCCCACTTGTGTGTCTCTGCCCAGGTGTTGCTTTGGGAATCTCTGGCTACCAAAGTAATGAAGTAAATCTGACATCATTGCATTTCAGCCATGGTTTTGTGGTTGGCCTGCCTGCCAGTGTCGACACACACACCCTCCAAATATTCCGATTCTTACTTCTACTGTTCACGGACCTAATTCAGCAAAGGACCTCCATTTCATTGTACATTTTAGAACATATTTAAATTTAAGAATGCTAAACACTTACATAGCAATTAGCCTAAAATGGTGCTTTAACTAAATACCTGCTAACCTCTTTTGCTGAACATCTGTCTGAGACTGAAGTTTTGTCAAGGAAAATCTTCCCTGAACTTCAGAAGAGTTTCACTGTGTTTAAAATGAGGTTGGTATTTGACTTTGATGAAAGACTGCAAGATGTTGGAGAAATAAATGAAATGTCTGACTCCAAAAAAGTCAGAGAAATAAATATATAATGGATGAAATTCTGGCTTCATTGAAGTCAGAGACAGAATTGCTATAGAATGCAATAGAGTAAGGATTTCATGTCACATCTTTAGACTCACCGTCCTGGACAGAGCATCAGGCATCTGACTCCTCTCTTCTCCCTTGTGTTGAATAGTACTTTATAAATAGACCAGATGAAGTCAATAGCGCCATTTGAAGAATGGCATCAGTCAGCATGAATAAAGGTAATCGAAATGCAGCTATTTTTACTAATGACCATGTTTTTAACTTCCAGATACAGAGCTAGGAAAATTACAGTAAATAGAGGACATTTTTGCAAGTGGAAGTATTTCTTTTTTAAAATCCATTTTTGATTAAACTAACTAAAAATAGACAAATTACATTTTTTCACCTTGCAAAACTATTAAAAAAAATGTATAATATTTTGCTCTACTTCACAAAAAAACTACTATAAAAAACCCAATTATATAAAACTATTTTAATTATTACATAAATCATATATATCACAGAATATGTGGAGTTTGAATGGACCCACAAGGTTCATCAAGTCTAACTCCAAGCCCTGCACAGGACCACCCCCAAAAGTCACATCATGTTCCTGAGAGTATCATCCAAATGCTTCTTGAACCCTGTCAGGCTTGGTACTGTGACCACTTCCTTGGGAAGTCTGTTCCAGTGCCCAACTACACTCTGGGGGAAGAATCTTTTTCTAATATCCAATCTAAACCTCCCCTGACACAGCTTCAGGCCATTCCCTCAGGTTCTGCCACTGGTCACCACAGAGAAGAGACCAGTGCCTGTCCCTCCTGTTTGTCTTCTGAGGAAGTTGTGATAAGTTTTGATGAAGACTGTGACAAGGTCTCCGCTTAGTCTCCTCTTCTCCAGGCTGAATAGACCAAGTGAACACAGCCACTCCTCATATGCCTTCCCCTCAAAGCCCTTCATCATTTCGTTGCCCTACTTATACATATGAAATATGATATATTTTATGTATACATATATGATATGAAACTATTATATAAACTATTAAAAAACCCCAAACCAAAACAACACTGTTCTATAAAATACACGGGCAAGTGTAGGGTCCTGCACCTGGGGGTTGGGGGTTGACCTATTAGAGAGCAGTTCTGTGGAGAAGAACCTGTGAGTTGTGGTGGGTGACAAGCTGCCCATGAGCTGTCTGTGGGCCTCTGAAGCACGTATTCCAGCAATGTTAGATATACTTAGAAAATACACTTACGTATACAATTTCTCATAAAAAAGAAATGTACTGTGAGTACAAGAGTCCATGTTTACAACACTGGAGCTATTCAGCTATTAGCATGTTCCATGGCCTCCAACATTTTATGCAATGTTTTACACAATTCACTCAAACTGAACATTTAAACTATATCCATAATATTGTTGTTGATTTGACACGGGCATCAGACATCATTATCTGAATGATGGGCAAGAGTTCCCTCAATGAGTATACTATTGATGCAAAACTGGGACTGGCTGATTTGCCAAAGAGTCATGCTGTCAACCCAGAGAGAACTCAACAAGCTGGAGAAGTGGGTGATAGGAATCTCACAAAATTCAACAAGTGCAAAGTTCTGCAGCTGGTAAGAAACATGTCATGAATCAGTACAAAAGTACAAACCGGGGGTCACCTGGATGGAAAGCGGTTTTGAAGAGAAGGACCAGGGCGTTCTGGTGTACACCAAGTTGAACATAAGCGAGCAAAATACCATTGTTGCAAAGAAGACAAATGGTATACTGGGCTACAGTAGGAAGAGTGTTGCCAGCAGTGTTCAAAAACTAACAGACACTGCTGGACAGCTTGCTGTAGATGGCCTAGCTTGAGCAGGGACATTTGACCAGGTGACCTCCTGAGGCCCCTTCTAAACATAGTCATTCTATGATTCCATGATTCTGTGATACCACTTCTGAAAATATAAAAAAATAGTATTTATATCCCTTATATATTACATTATATATTATATGGCACATACTATAATACATTGTACATTTTATAAGATTTATTATGTATATTATTTTAGTTATATACTACTAAAATGAATATATATTATTATCTTGTTGCAGGAATTGAAATCCTCATCAGTTCTTTGTTGGTTTTGTTCCTGTTCTGGAAAGTCTGTACCACATTTTCTTCAACAAAAAAATGCATACATGCCAAAGCTATTCTTTTTCCCCCTAGATTCACACAGCAACAAAGAAACAAACTGGTGATTTTGATCTGAGGATTAAAAAAAGGAAAATCTTTAAAGGAAGCATGAATAGGAGTCAAAGAGAGTCATGAAGATAACAGAAACAAAGAAAATGCTTTGCTATCTTCTCTAAGAGTTCTAAAATTGCAAGAGTTGCAAAGAGCAGCAACAATATTCCCTTCATAGTACTCCATTAAAGTCTTATGAGTCATTTTCTGTTAATACTCAAGCATTTTAGTTAGCATTGTCAAAAATAAGAGACATTTCCTTAATGAGAAACCTGTGTACTGTTACATAAGGAAGAATATTAATAGAATGTGAAAATATCAAGTGATGGGAAAAATAAAAATAAAACTCTCTATAATTTTATTTTCAGTAGAAAATAAAATAAAGTGAACTGCAAACATTGCATAGCAGTAATAATCTACTTTAACTGCATAAGTGCATACGGGCATAACACCGATATGCAATATCTTACTAGAAGCCCCAGTACAAAACCAGTTAGGGTTTAACTCATCTCACTGAAATTGTCAACAGTATAAAAATCCCAGGTTTAGAATATTATTTGATTCACCCATCTATTTATTTATTTATTTTAAATTATTAATTAAAATATTCATTTTTGTAAGGTTATTCATTGGACCTATATTTTAGACATATATCTTACAAGATGAATCACTATCATTTTTAAGGTATTTTCTGGAGCTACCTGTCAAAAAGCCAGTGCTGCTTGTATTAAGTATTTGGCAGAGAGTGTAGCAAAAAAAATGAATTGGGTTTCCTGTCCATCTTCACTACCGTTTTCTGCCTCAATTTTACCACCGTTGTAGGCCAGGACTTTGTCTCTCAGCTTCTTGAACTGTGGTGGAGTTGCACTTTCCATAGCCTGAATGTGTTTCTGAGGAAGACATAATGAGTTAAAACAGTTGACATTATTTTTAAGAACTGAGAGGTATTCACCAGCTTGTTTGGAAAACAAAGCAATGTTCCACATTTATTCAGAAATGATAGTGGTACCAGCCTGAAAGAGGAATAACTCTGAGAGAACATAATGAGCAAGATGCTAGTTATGTGTTGCTTGTTTCTTTGTTTTTCATAAAGAAACTTTGTATTTGCATCTTTTTTGCACTTCCAGAAAAGTTCTGTGTTCTGCCTCCAAGGGTATGCTTTGAAATAGTAAAACCTTGTGGTAAGAAAAATATCCCTCTGCCTGTCCTTCAAGTGATACGGTCCACAGATCTGTTACAATGAATACTTCAGCTTGCTTGCAGACTTTAGGCAGAACTAGAACTGCCAATCACCTGTCACAAAAAACTTCCTAAAGCACAGAATAATTCATATCTACTTTCCTAAATTACAGAGGTTGTTTTAGTATATGCTGTGGAAAACACAAAGCAACTGCTTCTACTCTAAAGCATGGTAACTTCCACCTAAAAATGTTCATAAATATAAATATTTCAAGAATATTTTCTAACTTTATGTTGCATTAACTATTTATATGGAGAATATGATGTATCTGTAGGTATTCTTACTTAAAACATGTTTAGACGAAGACACCTATATTATCCTGTACTTTATTATAAAATCCACAGACACGTTGCAGTGGAATTTTTATGGGAATGATGTCATACCTTTTATGTGGACTACTAATCTTTAAATATAGGCATCTAAATGCCTTAGGTAACATAAATCTCTCTTCTACTTTCTCATGAGCACTAATGTTCATGGAAGAATTCCGTTAAAGGACAATAAACAGAATAGGTTAAGATCAGAAGATCAATATACACATACTGCTGAATTAATAGATATTTGCTAGCTCTCAAAGGAGGGCACATAATTACTCTTCTTTAAAGAATGACTTTAAAGTTCAATTGAAGGAGAAACTAAATGTGCTTATGTAATCAATGCTATAATACTTGCTGAGGACTGCTTGTCTAAATTAAAAGTACAATATCAGATCTCACTAAAAAAGATTTCCAAGTCTCAATTTAAATAAATAGACAAAAGTTTCATCTATACTGGTGCACAGAGTGAATAAGATGCCATTCTGCATTCCTAAAACCATCTGGCACAGTATGACTCACACTCCTGCAGCCAAATTCTCTTACCTCATTGAGACATGCCTGTATAGCACATTCAGCCTACCTAGTAGGAATGATCTTTGATCTGCCCTAAATTCCAAACTTCTCCTGTGGGATTTTTGGGACATAACTAGTTGGTCAAGGTCAAACTAATAACAGAGACCAAGCTAAGAATTAAACACTGTGAACAATCCACACCAGCACTTCTTCCTGTTTAGCTTAAAGTTAAAGGTATAAATGCTCACATACAAGTCTATTAGGATGCCTGTCATAGATAAGTACACAAATATATTTTGTAGAGATTTCATAAGGTGAGGAGTGATTGCCCAAGGACATACTCGTTAAGCTTAGAGGTTTGAAAAGTACATGTTCTAAAAATACATATGTAAGGATTGTGTATAACTTCTTTTCTTTACTAGGATGCAAACCTTATCTCACACAGACAAGATTTTTTGCTTTGACACTTCTGTGTTATCATAATGATGTCCTTCTGGAGAAACTTGAGTTCATTTCTTTACTAACTTGACAAGGTTCTGCTTCAGCCAGTGGGATATGTTCTTATTGGCTTAGCTTTTGGGATCATCAAAGGCAAGAAATACCTCATACACTCATAAAGGAACAGTATAACCCTTTTGAGGTGCTTGGCCATATAAAGCTGTAATGCTGAGTGAATAAAGCTTGAAAACAATAGCATTTCATGTTAGAAAACCGGGCAGTAACAGTCTGACTTTCTATTCCAATCTTTCATGTTGTCCAGCTGCTCTGGTACAGTCTGATGCTACCCTGAAGGATAAACAGATCTTTTATAGACAGTGGTATGTCCTAATGAAATTGGGAGGTAAGATGTTGTATCTCTGCAGTCTGGTTCTAGGCTCGTGTTTCTTGAACCTGTGCTGGACCTCACTGGGAAGTCTATGCAGAGGAGATATCATCTGTAACTATCTCTAATCATTGAAATCTCAGAGCAGCAAACTGAGGCTTTTTAAAGAAGTACACACTAAACATATCTGAAAGGGACACAGAGAATTCTAACAGACAAATTCTGTAAAAGCAAAGAACGTGGTCCAACAAGGAAAGAAATTTTGATAAAGAAGAAATCTACAAAGTACTTTTCTCTATCACCATTGTTCTAGATACTTTTTACTCCAAAATCACATAATTCTCAAATATGAGTTCTATCTATTCAAGCTCAACCTACAGTATCATCACATAATCAAAGAATTTACAGAAGTTCTGGAATTTACATGTACATTTAGTCGACATCACCAACACACCTCCAGGAATGAGGGTCTGCAGGAGCTATCTATCTGAGACTGTTTTCATTAACCATGCCCCCTAGGCAAACTGCCTATATTGGGTGACAAAGTACAGACCTTCCTCTCCAGTACTCTTTGGAGATGCAATCATGGATCATGGAAAAGCCACTCTCCAATTTCTCTGAATGATTTTCCCATGGCCACTAACCATGGCAGTTGGAAGATCAAAAGAATATGGCATTTTTAAGTGGTTCCTATTTAGGAGTTACAGATACATACAGAATTCAGGGAAGAGGTTTTTTCCCTCAAAATGCATTATTTATTTTACCAGAAAGTGCACAGTAGTCAAAAACTGCTTTAAAATAACCGGGAAGAGATCTGGGAGACATCTGTAGGAATACAAGGTACACTAATCTTCTGCAGCTGGTTTACAGCAAGATTGCTACATTCACTGCACTGACTAGTTTAGATGTCCTTCTGGGCCCCTCTTTTTAAGTGTAGCCAAGAAGACATATATCACACCTGAGAATGAATGTGAAGGAAAACCTGATTTAGCTTTATTCTTAAAGTACTGCAACTTACTTTTTATAGCTTGCATCATCCTACAGTGACTGATCATAGTCTTCTCTACCTCTCTTTACCACTGAACTGTCTACATATCCACATTCCGCAGAGTCTTTCTTAGTCTTTGTCTTAGTGTATTGTTCTTGCCAATACAACTGTTTACAGCAATAGCTGTTGAGATTTTTACTTGTGGTGTTTATATCTGGGTGCTGTAGAAATGTTATGTGAACTCCAGACTTATCTTTCCTGCCATATTTCTGTATTTGTTTTTGATCTGATAGTCCACATTTCTGCACAACAATATCAGAATAATACTAAGGGATATTACTTAAAAAAATAATACTGCCTGTATATTTTCAGTTGTTTACATGAGTTCAAAGTATTCTTTGAAGTTTTATCTTCTTACAGGTTAGGACTTAGAACTATGCAATTCTTTGTCTTTGCAGAATTATTTTGTTTTCAGTTCTTATCAGAAAGCCAATGATCTTTTTAAAAAAATAACATTTTATGGAATTATGAGAGCACTGAAAGAGCCTTAACAATAGCATTGTAACTGTGAACTGTAATTATTGATAATTTCTACTGCTACGTGTTAACTTGGCTGCTCATGTGATACAGAAAAATCTAGAGAAATAGCTATAATATGTATGGATTCATTGAATAACTTTCACTTTTTCTTTGGATCAGTACGAAAAGGATTTCTTGGGTTTTTTTTAAAAAAAACAGTTAAGTAAAATTTAACACTAAGAAGTGGCACTTTCTTGTAAGACATCAGAATTCATGTGCAATAGCGTTTCTTTTAAAAAGAGGCCTTTATATCAAGATTATCTTTAAAACGTGTCAGAAAGTATGTATCCATTAAAATTATGTAGCTATTTCACCTTCTTTCCACATTGTTTCCTGACAGCTCAGCTCTAACTGCTACTTCTCCAGCCTGGCAAGGTTAGTCAGGTCTAAAGTTGGTATAAATGAAATAAGGAGCTCCATTCCACAGCTGAAAAAACACTGATCTGATTGAAAACCTGTTCCACCATCTCTCCTTGTAAGAAAGATCAGATAATTACAGCTAATATAAAAAGTTGGCTAATATCATCTGGTCAAGAATATTACTATTTCTAGAAGAGAAAAGAACAAGGAAAGAGGAACACTTTGAAGCTCTTCCCTTCCCCCTCTCATTTTTCTTTATCTTTCCCTTTCTGTCTTTCTCTTGATCGTCCTTTTTTCTTCTAAGCCAGAGTAGGACTGTATTTCTCTCTCCTCTGTTGCCACCTAGAGGAGAGCAGAGTGAAGAACTGGTGCCAAAACATACATGAAAATAAACCAGGACAGGGTTCAAAAGTGCTGGAACTGACAGGAGTTGGGGGGACCCAGCTGACTGGAAGCTGGCCATCATTGTCCCGATTTTCAAGAATGGCAAGAAGGAGGACCCCAGAAAACACAGTCAGTCTCAATTCTGTGCCTGCTGAAGTTATGGAGTAGATTATTCTGGGAAATACTGAAAACCAGCTGAAAGAGAATGCAATCACTGGTCACAGCCAGCATGGCTTCATGAGAGGTGCTTATCAAGCCTGATTTCCTTTTATGACAAGGTAACCCACCTAAGTTGATCAAGGGAAGCCAGTGGATGCAAGCTTTCTGGATATCAGTAAAACTTTCAATGCTGTCTCTCACGGTATCCTTCTAGACAAAATGTCCAGTACACAGTTGGATAAACACATCATGTGGTAGGTGAGTAATTGGGTCGAGCACAGAGGGTAATAGTGTCCTGGGGGGCATCAGGCAAAGCATCACCAGCCAGTTGAGGGAGGGGATTGTCCTGCTCTGCTCTGCACTGAGATTGCCTCACCTTGAATATTGTGTGCAGTTTTGGGCACTGCAGTATAAGAAAGATATTAAGCTATTAGAGAGTGTCCAAAGCAGGGCAACAAGGATGGTGAAGGGCTTTGAGGGTAAGCCATATGAGGAGCAGCTGAGGTCACCTGGTCTGTTCAGCATGAAGAAGAGGAAACTAAGGGGAGACCTTGTCACAGTCTTTATCAAAACTCGTCACAACTTCCTCATGAGGGGAAAAGGAGGGACAGGCACTGATCTCTTCTCTGTGGTGACCAGTGACAGGACCCAAGGGAATAGCCTGAAGTTGTGTCAGGGAAGGTTTAGATTGGATATTAGAAAAAGATTAGAAAAAGAGCGTAGCTGGGCACTGGAACAGGCTCCCCAGGGAAGTGGCCACAGCATCAACCCTGACAGGGTTCAAGAAGCATTTGGATGATATTCTCAGGCAAATGGTGACTCTTGGTGGTGGTCCTGTGCAGAGCCAGGAGTTTGACTTGATGAACCTAGTGGGTCCATTCAAACTCCACATATTCTATGGTTCTGTGAAGGGCTGTGGGAGTACATGCAGTGGTGGACACACAGATGGGAAACAGCCTCTGCAGTAGAGGCTTTGCCTGTAGAAATTCTACTAGAAGCACAGGCAAGAAGAGGTCAAATGTTAATTCTTCACCTGTCCATTAATAATATTGTTCCTGAGAAAAGTGTAACCCATACACTTACAAACCAAGGGATTTATATTCATTATGTACTACAGTTTCAAGATATAGACTTACATGCTAATATATCTGAGGAGTTCGAAGATGCTGTGCAACAAAGACTTCTGTTGCTAGTGGTCTGTGTTACAGTTTAATACTGCTAAATGAAGAGGTTAATTTATAATGAAAAAGACTCCAGATAACAAAGTAAGTCAGGAATCATATCAGAAATAAACAATCCTATCCAATTTATATAGCAACTGGAAAAGAAATCTTCTTAATTAATCAGTTTCCTACCCCAAGAAAATTAAAAAAACCTTACAAATTGGAAGTATAAGAAAGCCTTCAAATTCTGTCCGGATTTCTAAGGCAGAAAAATCAATGAAAGTAGATAGCAACAAGAGTTGGTAAGATGTTTTTACAATACCAAAAATGTTAGAAAAACAACAAGAACAAAAAAGAATGTTGAACAACTGTGGAAATGCTGCTTTCTGCCCAACGCATACCAGAAATCTCCTGCTGTCAGTGTGTGAAGCTGAAGCACATGCTCATATATAAATTCAAAAAACCCCAATGTGTGGCAATCACTGATTTGAATATTGAAAAATAAACTTCTGCTTGATTTCACATCTCAATGCTTTCCAGTTTTGTAATGGTAGAGAAAGTTTTGGTGCATCTGTTCTTATTGTTGCTGATGTTGTAATTTCAATTATTGTGATTTACTGGAATATGATTGTAAACTGTAAGCTTTAAAATTCAAATATTCTTTATTTCCAGAAACATTTTTAAAAATGGATTTGCTACTTTCAAGTCCAATTTATACTCATCATTTAAATCTGTCATTGAAAACAAAGTAAAAATTAGACATAAGCTTAAGTAAATTTAAAAACCTTTAAAGATTTTGGATATACCTTTCAAATTAAAAAAGAACACTAATTACTGTAGAAACAAACTTTTCTGTTTCTTATAGGAAATATAATGTTGATCATTTGTTAAAGACAAAAAGTAGCTTAAAAAATCCAGAAAGCAAAAGCATGGAAGTCAGTCAAATATGTGTCCTTTCTGCACCCAGTCTTCCCTCATCCATATATCCATACAGAATCACAGAATCAACCAGGTTGGAAAAGACCTCTGGGATCATCAAGTCCAAGCCATGACCCAACACCACCCTGTCAACTAGACCATGGTACTAAGTGCCACATCCAGTCTCTTCTTAAAAACCTCCAGGGACTGTGACTCCACCACCTCCCTAGGCAGCCCATTCCAACGTCTGATCACTCTCTCTGTAAAGAATTTCTTAGTAATGTCTAACCTAAACCTTCTCTGGCAGAGCTTAAGACTGGGCCTTCTTGCCCTACTGCTGGCTGTCTGGGAGAAGAAATAGACTCCCACCTCACTCCAACCTCCTTTCAGGTAGTTGTAGAGAGTGATGAGGTCTGCCCTGAGTCTCCTTCTCCAGGCTAAACAGTCTCAGCTCCCTCAGCCACTCCTCATAGGGCTTGTGTTCCAGTCCCTTCACCGGTCTCATTACCCTTCTTTGGACACTCTCCAGCACCTCAATATCCTTCCTGAACTGGACACAGTATTCCAGGTGCGGCCTCACCAGCGCTGAATACAGGGGAAGAATCACTTTCCTGGCAAGCTCTTCTGCCAGCTCCCTCATCAGCCTAGGATGGATCTCATCTGGTTCCATAGACTTGGGAGGATCCAAGTGGCTCAGCAGGTCCCTAACTTTTTCCTTCTGGATAACAGGGGGGCTACTCAGCTTCCTGTCGCTGTGTATCAGCCCAGGAAGCCAGTTGTCCTGAGGACAACATGTCTTACTATAGAAAACTGAGGCAAAGAAGTACCTCAGCCTTATCCTCGTCTTTGGTAACTATGTTCCCTTCTTTGTCCAACAAAGAATGGAGGTTTTCCTTGCTCATCCTTTTGCTACTGATGTATTTATAAAAACACTTTTTGTTGTCCTTAACAGAAGTGGTCAGATTAAGTTCAAAGCATGCTTTTGCCTCTCTAATTTTATTTCTACATGACCTAACTACATTCCTAAACATTTAATGAGTTGCCTGCCCTTTTTCCCAATGGCGAGAAACTCTCTTTTTTCTCTTAATTTCCTGCAAAATCTCTCTCTTCAGCCAGGCTGTCTGCCTTCCCCACCGGCTCGCCTTTCAACACACTAGGACAGCCCACTACTGTGCCTTCAAGGTTTCTTTCTTGAAGTATGTCCATCCTTCCTGGACCCCTTTGTTTTTAAGGGCTGTTTCCCAAGGTATTCTCTGAACCAGCCTCCTGAATAGGCCAAAATTTGCCCTCCAGAATTCCAGGGTCTCGGTTTTGTTGACNATTTGCCCTCCAGAATTCCAGGGTCTCGGTTTTGTTGATGCTCTTCCTTACTTCAC
>VZRE01014693.1:0-30979 GCA_013396775.1 Cephalopterus ornatus
TCTCTGCACTGACAGAAGGCTGAGAGAACAGAGGTCTCAGGGCTGATACCATCAGTGTCTATAAATACCTGAAGGGAGGGTGTAAAGAAGATGGAGCCAGAGCCAGGCTCATTTCCATGGAGCCCAGTGACAGGACAAGAGGTCCTGGGCAAAAACTTAAGACACAGAAAGTTCCCTCTGAACATCAGGAAACACTCTTTTTTGCTGTGAGAATAACTAAATACTTTCATTGGTTTCCCTGGGTGGTTAGGTCCTCTCCATCTTCAGAATACTCAGAAGCCATCTGGACATGGTCCTGGTCAATGAGCTGTAGGTGGCTCTGCTTGAGCAGGGTGGGTTGGACAAGATAACTTCCAGAGGACCCTTCCAACCTCAGCCTCAATTCTGTGATGCTGTTTTGTATACCTCTGATGCTGATGTATTTTAAGCATTATGTCATCTGAGTTCAGTAACTTGAAAGCTGGATTTCTTCTGAAGCAGGATAATAGTGAATTGTTCATAAAATTATTGTTAATCTACAGTTACTGTAAAATATAGGTCAGAAATTATCTCTCAAGTTTTTTGATCCAATCTGTCTTTCAGAGTCAATGTCAAAGTTGGGTTGCTCAGGACCCTGTCTAGTTGAGATTTGAATATTTACGAGGATTGCATTTCCGATGTTATGGGAATGCAACTTATGTTAGCATCGCCTTCTTTCAGCTGCAGTTGTGCATGCATTTTAAAGCTCAGATCATGGACATGAGGAGAGCAGACTTCAGGCTGCTCAGGGAATTAGTAAGTGAGGTCCCCTGAGAGAATGTTTTTGCAGGTGCTGGGGTCTGTCAGTGCTGGTCACTTTTTAAGCATCACCTCTTAAGGGCACAGGAGCAGGCAATTCCCAAATGTTGGAAATCAAGCAGGCAAAGCAGAAGGCCAGTTTGCCTGAGCAAACTTCCAATCTTCTCTTGGAAATAAGGCAAAAAAAGAAGAAGGTGTATGCCTAGTGAAAGCAAAGTCAAGTGATATGGGAAGAATTCAGAGATGCTGCTTGCTACTGTGGGGAGAAAATTCATGTGGCGAGACTCAGTTGGAGTTGAAGCTGACCATAAATGTGGGGAACCATAAAAAGAGTTTTTTAAAATATATGAGTGGGAATAGGCAGTATAGAAATGTCATTGGCGCATTACAGGATGAGGATAGTCACCTCACAAACAGGGACAGAGAAAACGCAGATGTGTTTAACACTTTCTTTGCCTCTGTCTTCAACACAGATCCAAGGGGGTCTCAGTGCCCTGAGCTGGAGGACCATGACCGTGAGAATGCACAACTCCCAGTTGACCCTGAAATTGTGCAGGATCTGCTCTCCAGCTGGATCCCTACAAATCTATGAGGCCTGATGGGATTCATCACAGAATCCTCACAGAGCTACCTGATGTCATCACAAAATCTCTCTTGATGATTTTTGAGCAGTCTTGAGAATCTGGAGAGGTCCCAGCTGACTGGAAGCTAGCGAATGTTGTCGTGATTCTCAAGAAGGGCAAGAAGCAGGACCCTGGAAACTGCAGGCCTGTCAATCTCACTGCAGTGCCTTGGTAAAGTTATGGAGAAGATTATTTGGAGAGGTATTGAAAAAGACCTGAAAGACAATGCAATCATTAGTCACAGCCAGTATGGCTTCATGAGAGCAAAGTCCTGCTTATGCAACCTGATTTCATTCTATGACAAGGTAACCCACCTAGATGATCAGGGGAAGCCAGTGAATGTAATCGTTTATAATTTCAGTAAAGCTGTCAATACTGTCTTTCACAGTATCCTGCTGGACAAAATATCCAGCCCTCAGCTGGATAAACATGTGAGTGTTTAAACATGTGGTGGGTGACCAGTTGGCTCACAGGTCGAGCACAGAGGGTAATAGTGAATGAAGTGACATCAGACTGGCGACCTGTCACTAGTGGGGTTCTACAGGGCTCCATCTTAGACCCTGTGCTCTTCAACATCTTCATAAATGACTTGAGTGCAGGACTGGAAGGGATACTGAGTAAGTTTGCAGATGACACAAAACTGGGAGAAGCTGTTGACTGCCTTGAAGGCAGGGAGGCTGTGCAGAGCGATCTCGACCAATGATGGGACTGGGCAATCACCAACCATATGAAGTTCAACAAAGGAAACTGCCAGATTCTGCACCTAGGTTGGGGCAACCCTGCCTGTGTGTACAGACTGAGATGCTGGAAAGCAGTGCAGCAGAAAGGGCTCTGGGAGTACTGGTCAATGGCAAGTTGAACATGAGTCAGCAGTGCCCTGGCACCCAGGAGGGCCAACTGTGTTGTGGGGGGCATGAGGCAAAGCATCACCAGCCAGTTGAGAAAGGGGATTGTCCTGCTCTGCTCTGCACTGGGGTGGCCTCACCTTGAATATTGTGAGCAGTTTTGGGCACCACAATATAGGAAAAATATCAATCTCTTAGAGAGGGTTGAAATGAGGGCAGCAAAAATGGTGAAGAGCCTTGAGGGAAAGCTATATGAGAAGTGGCTGAGGGCACTTAGTCTGTTGAGCCTGGAGGAGACAGACAGGAGACCTCATTGCAGGCTACAACTTCCTCCTGAGGGGAAGAGGAGAGGCAGGCACTGATCTCTTCTCTGTGGTGACCAGTGATGGGACCAAGAGAATGGCCTGAAGTTGTGTCAGGGGAGGTTTAGGTTGAATATTAAAAAAAAGTTCTTCACCCAGAGAGTGGCTGAGAACTGGAACAGGCTTCTCAGGGAAGTGGTCACAAGCACTAAGCCTGCCAGAGTTCAAGAAGTGTTTGGCAATACTCTCGGGTGTGACACTTGGGGATGGTCCTGTGCAGGGCCAGAAGTTGGACCTTATGATCCCTGTGGATCTCTTCCAACTTGGCATATTCTGTGATTCTGTGCACTTGAGTTGTGTAGCATAAGAGGAGTTCTGTCCAAATGTATTATCTACAAACCTTGCTTTTTGTAAATCACTAGATTTAACATCTACCTATTTTCTTAATGTGTTGATGAAATTAGTATACTACTGCACCTGTAAATGTAACTATTTAATTTGTAAATATCATTGCAATGATAATGTTGGCACTTAGTGGCTGTTTGGTTATTCAGATTTTTAATTGTTTGTATCATAGAATTTTTATCTTGAGTTGAGAAGGACCTCTAAGGATCATTGAGTCCAACTCCCTGTTACTCACAGGATTACTTAAAACTAAACCATGTGACTAAGACTGTCAGTCACATGCTTCTTGAACTCTGATAGGTTTGGTGGCAATGATGCACTTCCCTGGGGAGCCTGTTTTGGTGACCGACCACCCACTCACTGAAGAATCTTCTCCTAAAGTCTGACCTGAACTTCCACTGATACAGCTTCATTCTATTTCCTTCTGTCCTATCACTGGTCACCAAAGAGAGCACATCAGCACCTTCCCCTCCACTCCTTTCCACTGAGGAAGTTGTAGACTGCAATGAGGTTACCCATTTGGCCTTCTCTTCCCTAAGCTGAACAGTACAAGTGACATCAGCTGTTCCCTGTACATCTTGGCCTTGAGACCTTTCACCATCTTGGTCGTGCTCCTCTGGATGTACTCTTACTAGTTTGATGTCTTTATGTTGTAGCACCCAAAACTGCATACAGTACTTGCGGGGCTGTTGCACCAGTGCAGTGTACCAGCAGATCAATCACCTCTCAACCAGCTAGCGATGCTAGGACATGGTTGGCCTTCTTGGCTGCCAGGTAACATTGTTGACTAATATTCAACTTATCATAGATCAAAACCCCTAGATCTCTTTCTCTCTGGTCTCTCATCCCCCAATTTGTATGCATAACCAGGATTACTTTGTCCCATATGGGGATTCTGGCACTTGCCCTTGTTAAATTTTGTTTGGTTGGTGGGTGTCCATCGCTCTAGTCTATCCAGATCCCTCTGTAAGGCCTCTCTACCCTCAAGTAGGAAGGTAGAATCTACAGCTCCTCCTAATTTCAGTTGGCAGAGCTATTTAGTGTATTTAGTGTACGCATTTGACTCCTGTATCCAGATCATTGAAGAGCACTGGCCCCACAATTGATTCCTGGGGAACTCCACTAGTGACTCAGCACCATCCTGATATAACCCTATTTGCTATAACTCCGTTAGCATGACACATCAGGCGTCCAATGTATTATGGACTTTTCTAGCTGTATGCTGGTCATTTTGTCCAGAAGGAGACACGTATCAAAAGCTTTGCTAAAGTCCAAAAAACCTCACATCGACTGGCTTCCCTTAGTCAAAAGGATGGGTGACCATGTTGTAAAAGGAAATTAGTTAGTTAAACAAGACTTTCCCCTCGTTAACCTAGCTAAGACCAATGACTATATTGTCTCAAGTGTTTTTCAGTAACTCCCAGAGTAACCTTCAACATTATTTTACTGGTTTACTGGCCTGTCATTACCAGAGTCTTCCTTCTTACCCTTCCTGAAAACTGGGACATTAGCCAGCTTCCAGTTGACTGGGACCTCTCCAAGTGCTCAAGACCATTGAAAAATAATGGAGAAAGGTCCTGTGCTAACACTGTCCAGTTCTTTTAGTACTCTGGCATGAATCTTGTCAGGCCCCATAGACTTATGTGCATCCACCTGGAGCAACAAGTCTTGAACAGGTTCAGAGTTATCTGGGAGTTTATCATCCTACCAGTCATGGTCTTCCAGCACAGGTCTCGGGGTCCTAAGGGCCCATTGTAGATGAGAGTTGTTATGAGTGACAGAGGTGAAGAAGGCATTAAAGATCTCTGCTTTCTCTGCATCCCTATTTGTGATGTGACTGACCTCATCAAGCAATGGACCAATGTTATTTCTGATCCTGTTTGCTGTTAAGATATTTTGAAAGGCCCTTTTTGTTGTCCTTTGGAGTATTGGTCAGCTTGAACTCTAACTGAGCTTTGGTTGCATGAATCTTCTCCCTTAATGGTGAACAGCATCTCTGTAGTCTTCCCATGTCAACTGACCTTGCTTCCACTGTCCATGCATTGTAAATGCAGTGCTTCTGTGCTTTGTTTAGAAGAAAATCTACAGAGAAACAGAAGTTTACCTCCTATTTTCTAAAGCACAACAACTCCCCCCCCATTTTTTTTTTTGTCTGCAAAGGATGTTTTAGGAGCAATTTTTTCTGAAATTCTCATCTATGGCTTGGCTGTCAAAGCCATCATATAGGGAAGTAAGTATGAACCTGTTCAGGCTGAGAAGACACAAGATCATTGGTCTATTACTTTATAGTATAAATGCTTTGACTACTGAACATGCAAAAGGTGGTCAATCATCCAGTTTTGAGTGGGTTTTCGAATATATTCCACTTAATGTAAGTGATAATTGAAACCTGCACACCCAAAAAGCCTTAGAGTGTAAATCTCAATCTATTACACAGGTTTTAATATGGAGAATAGATGAACTGTGGTCTGCTTCATAAATGTGATCAGTGAGCATGTGTTTGTCAGGACAGAGTTAAAACAGTTTAAAAACAATTCCTGGGATATTGGGATTTAAGGAAATAATAAAAATACTGTCTACTTCTTTATTTTCCAGTTCTGTGTATGTTTTATATATAAAGTAGGTTTGGAAATGCTGAAGTAAAAATTATTCAGGATGCATGATTTTTTTTGTTTTGGTTTGGCTTTGGTAAACACCTGGATGTTGTAACCAAAAAGCTGTGGGACATGAATGATACTGAAGGTTATTCCTGATTATCTCATTGCTTAGATACTATTTGTTGTAAGCAAGGCTTAATTGTTTTTAAGGAGTAAAACTAACCTGCCTGCATTACATTATAGAAATAAAAAAACAGAGGCCAGTTTTCTGCTGTTGCATTTCTAACTCCAAAGTGTAGCTAAAGGCATATTTATGTACTTGGATTGCTGGATTGACCTTCTTAAAAGCAAACTCCGATATAGCTGTTTGTGTGAGAAAGTCAGTAACATGCTGCTGATTTACTTTTTCAACTTCAGGGACTCATTGGTCTCACAGGTCCTGGGTATAGGAAGTGTGTTTTTTCTGAAATGGCTAAATTTATTTTTTTTCTGGTTTTTCACGCAACATAATTCTGTTTTAAAAATGATTGATTAATGTGTTCTTTTTAACAGGAGAAAGAAACTGGAAACAAAAGTGAAGAAGCTTGAAGGTAACTTTCTACATTGTGTTGTTACTGTACTGTTGTACAACTCAATCTCTTGGTTCTTTTTCTATCCAAAGAAGTGATCGTGACTTTAACTTAGAAGCCCCAAGGAGCAGGGCAGGGCCATATTATGTGGAATTACATCAGCCCTTCTGCAGAATGTTTACTGCTGAGTATCTTAGGCACATGGCATAAATCAAGTTGGAAGGGAGTTTCTGGTCATGAAAACCTCAAAGGATGGAATCTGACCAGCCTGTCCAGGCAACTTGATTCACTGCATGTCTTTCTGCCATGTTTGACGTCTTTCCTTATAACTGGTGGGAAACTCTTGTGTTTCAGTTTACACCTGATGTCTACCATACAACAGTAAACAGTCTCATTCCATCTTGATACCTTCTTCTACAGGAAAGCTGTTCTTGGATTCCTTCTAAGATTTGTTTTGTTCTCCTCTCAGACTAATTAAGTCTAGTTCAATGAGCCTTTTTTCATAGGGCATAATCCTGGCAGAATTCTTCTAGTCATGTTTGTAATAATATTTAAATATATGGTGATCCTGGTGCACATTTTCTAATTTTTAATATTCTGGCACTTGTATTTTGGTTGGTCAGTTTGTTTGTTTGCTTTGTGTTTAAGTAGAAATAAAGTATTTGCCTCATGGCACTGTGTTTTTCTTGGTTTGCTAGTAGAACATGGATATGCATAAAACTTTATGATATTTCACTTGTACTGTCAGCTGGCAAGGCAAATATTTGCATTGCTTATGTAAGCATTTGCACATGCTTAGACCTGTGCTTACCATAGTTTAAAGTACAGTGAACTGAGAGACTTGTATCTTAATGTTAGAAACCTCCCAAATGCTACTCTAAAGTACACGTACAAGGTGTTCATTTTGATGAGAATTTTGGAGTTCCATTATAGGACAGCCAGGTTTTTATATATGCTTGCCTCCAAAAACTCAAATTATGCCAGAACTAGAACAAAATACTGGGTCCAATATCAGTGACTATTTTGTGTATTTTGGGGTTTTTTTTCTGTGTTCATTAAATATCCCAGACCTCATATCTTTTGTCGATATGAAATTTTGCCACAGCTGTTTTTTGTCAGCCTACCACCTTTGATGCCTTTTTAACACCTTTTCTTTTAATATGCTTTCTTCTGTGACCTGATCCGATCAGCAGGCAAATTCCATCTGTCTTTCTCTACTGTCCTGGTAACCTCACATTCAATCCTCATTTACCTACCCTGTACTCTCTATTCCCACCCATCTGCAGTCTTCCAGGGTGTCTGTTAGACATTAAGAGACAAGGTCCTCTTCTCTGTTTATTAGTATTGAGTGCTGTCTGCATCTTTCTAATGCAGCTGACTGTGGTGTTTTCATCTTTGAATGAGAGCCCTTTTTTAAATAAGAGAATCAAACATGTAAAAAACCCATTGCACCTCATTCTTAATTTTATTTCATTTTTTCACTTGGTGTATATTGTTCTACAGTACAGTATTATTACTGTAGGACCCACTCTTCATACTTGCATGTAAGTGAGAAAACTTAAAAATGTATTGCCGTAGTTCAGAACAGTAATTATGCAATAGAAGACTTATATGCATGAGTTGTTGTCTTAATGACCCAAAATATAACTTCAGTAGATTTGTATTTCACACTGTGTATTTATTTTTCTCTGGTAATTTGATTTGTAAACTAGTGATGGGCACTACTTAAATTAGTGGCCATCATAGTGTAGTTTCTAACTTGAATTTTGGTTCATTTTTCTTGAAGAGGCTGCAACAAAGCATACACAGGAATTCAGACAACTGAAAACTGAAAAGAAAAGGCTTGAAAAGGAGCTTAAGAAGGCACAAGTAAGGCTTTCCTTGTCTTTAGATGAAGCTTTTTAAAGTATTTCTAGGGGAAAGAAAGGAAGCTACTAGTAGTAGAGATACTGAAACAGTAAAATTACATTTATTGGGAGTATTGCTAAACATAGCAATTCACCTTAAGAGATAGAAATTTTCCAATTGAAGAATGACCTTTGAAGTGTTGATTTAGATTACATGCTCGTTAAGAGTAGATGCTCTACAAACTATGTATGGCATAAAAAATTAATACCTTTTAATTTTAACAGGGAAAACTTGATGGTGTATTTAAAGAGAAGTGCACAAAGGGTAAGTGTTTACCTTTGATTGCCTTCAGATTTGTATGTGATATTTTTCCATTTGAACATTTCCTTTCCACCTCTGCTCTTTTTAGTAGTTAAGCATGCAGAGACCCAGAGTTCAAGTGAAGATCTTAAAACAGATATAGACAAAGGTAAGGCTTTTTGCAAGACTGTTCTCTGTGTGGAACCAATCATTATGAATTTATTGCACCTCTTCTGGAGTTTCATTTTTGGAAACAGAGGATAGTGACGGAAATGCTGTAAGAGCAAATGTGGTTGATAGGAGTGTGTTACACTGATGAAGGACTAAGATAATAGGTGACTATTTTTCAGTTTTGCAGTAAGGAAAATACTGGATTCAGTATTTTCTATAAAAGGACTAGTCTGCCATGAGCATATGTGAAGTCAGTTGATGTGCAATTATAAAACAGAATGCAAACACTGAGAAAAATACAAATGATCCATTTGTCTTTGAAGCTCATTGCAATCATAAAGGACAAAATAGGAGTATAATCTGCTACAATTTCTGTATGAGGATCAGAAAATCAAGTGGAAATCAAGGAGTTATAGCTGTATCTTATCCTATTGACTTTTTGCCCCCCATTGATCTAAAATACATGCTACACATAATCTGAATGTAACTGTAGTGGAGCAAACTCCTTCTAAACTTCCTCTAAAGAACTGAGGTTAAACTTGAAGCAAATTTATTTTTTGTATTTTTGCAGTCTTTTAAAATGTTGGTATTGCATTTGAATCGTTTTGATATTCTGAAAGTGATTTTGAGGCAAAAGAACCTCCCTGTTCTGTTTCTTGCTTTGCAGTAAGTTTGTTGCAGAAATTAAATTTTCTGGAAAAGGTAGACCTTGTTAGTTCCTGTGTGTCTTGGCATATTTTTTTACCTCCATTTGAATTGTACTGAACTAATATTCAATTTTGTTTTTTTTAATTCATGGCAAAACAGGAAAATAATACCTGAGCACTAATTTAACCTTCAAATAGCAGAAGAGTTTATTAGTAATGAGAAAATGTTAGTGTTGTTAATAGCTGCTAAGCAAAATTTTGCAGCTTTTCCTCTTACATGCTGGTTTTTTTTTTAACATGCCTCTTCATAAAACAACTGCAGTTTGGTGTGGCCTTTGATTTAATGGAATTAGCACAAAAACAATAGTCTCTGTCCTTGATTGTTGAATCTGATTATAGTTTTGGCATAAGTAGATGAGGTGTTTATGTGTTTTACTGAGGTTTTGGGTTGTTTTTTCTCCTCCCCCTTGCCCTTCTGTTTCTGAAACTAGTTGTTTGACATCCCCTAGCAATGGTGTTGTTAGGACTCTAGACAGAGTCTCCTAATGTTGGGGTCTGATAATTAATTCAGATATGTGGTGCTACTACTCCACGATCAGATATAAGATATGTGATATAAATCTGCCTAGAAGGTGTCCTCCCCCATAAATGTTCATGTCAGTTGAGTTGTTTTAGAAAGCTATTTAATTTCACTAGTGCTACATTCAAATCTACTTTTACATTTTACTCTAGGGGCTGCTACAAGTTTTTGCAGTCCTTGCTATAAAAACGAAAAGCTAGAGCATTCTGCTCCTGTTCCTTTAGTCTTCTTTGTGGATATGGCCAGTACGGTATCTAGCATTTCTCTTTCTCTGAAGCTTATACCTTGTCTTAATTTTTGTTGTGGGTATTTTGTATTTTGTTGTAGGCATGTCTGTGTTCTGAGTAAAAATAAAGAAACAAAAATTCTTAGTTCAATTTTCTCAATTTATTTTAAATAAAGATTTTTATTTATTTTTACAGTAAAAGTGAAGCTCTTGTTAGAAGAACTCTGGATGTGCATTGACAGTGCAACAGGAAAAAGAGAAAATGAGGAAAATCATCCTGTCTTGGGTAAGATGGCATGTAAAGTCTTGAAATTGTCTTGAAGCTCTCTCTTTTTCTGACCAAAAATAAATATTGGTACTTTTTTCAGCTTCTATTCAGGATAAGACATGGTCTGAAAAAAGAAAACTGACTGTCACAGAAGGTGGGTTCAAGTTGAGTACTGTTTGCATATCACTTTTTTGAAAGACTTAAATACTTTCCTTAGTGATACCTGGTCAAGTGCATGTGTGATTAGAATATTTGAAAATAATTCAAATATTAATTTAAACAGCCAAATAAACTTAAACACTCTTTTAATCAAAAGCTATTGTAATCTGTTGTTGCAATTGAAAAATCAAATTCTTTTACTATCAGCTGTTTTGACTCTTTTTAAGTAGTCAAAACTCACCTCATGTTTAAACTGTAATTATTATATCATTATAAACTCTATAGTACATAATGTGAATTATGGGATGCAAGGTGCTCTTTTTAGTTTGAAACAAACACATGGTAACATAATTAGGTTGTAAAATTGACAAAGCTGTTACCTCCATTTTCTTCACTGTAATAATAAACTAATCTGAATAGTTATCCATATGCATATTCACAGCAAACTTGAACTGCTTTAACTGTACATAACAGATATACTTTTATTTCTGCACTCAAGGGTAATAGGTGCCTTGAAACTGCATTAGTATTTCTCTAGTTGCCATTCCAGAATGTGCTTATTAATCTTTAAATTTTTCTTGTAGTTTATCTACTGTTTTGATCTTGCTGTAACTCAAGGTGTAGAGATACTGTCTGGGCTAGGTACCTAGCTGTATTAAGAGGTTTAAAGGTGAACTGTTTTTCTGTCTTCCCACCCTGTTAAGTCTGGAAATTCGCTGCTATTGTAGATCTCAATGAATATAGATGTGTTCCAATGGAATCTACTTAAGAGGTGCCAAAATATGTGGATCTGCCTGTTAATCAGCCTCACATCCATGAGTTTACTGCGGCAGCTCTGTGGCTTCATCTCCAAAACTGAGCTAGACAGTTGTGCCCTGATATTGTGAATTTAATAACTTTATCAAGGGTCAATCAAATGACAAGAACAAGCACAAGAAACTGAAGAGTTTTAAATATGTGTAATTTTTAGGGGTGTCACATTCTAGTGTTATCTCCTTCCCAGCCAGCACAAGGGGAACTTCAGATTGCAGAAGTCTTGTCTCATCTTTCCTGTACATATCTTCTCAAGGAAACTACAGTACTTTCATAAAAAGAAGCAATTAACTCTAACAGTCCCTTCTACCCAGTCCCTCTTTCTGCCCACTTCAGTGTGGAGGAAGTTTTGAGCCTAAGCTTAAAACATGCTTTTGCTTGAATGGTTAGATATCATAAAGATATATCTCACTTTTAGTTGCTTTCAGGTTTTTTTCCCCTCTTCAATCCTAGGATGGCCATCTTGTTATTCAGCATCTCATGGAAGTGCCATTACCTTGGATTCATAATTACAAAATGCATATGTTTACAGATGCAATCTTCTAGCAAAAAAAGGATCTTAATGAGTTTGCCCTAATTTTTTGTCCTATATTATAATGGTTTCCATTTAGAGAGCAAATCAGCTTGATGGTAGTATATTTTCCAGAGAATGTCAGTTCATCTGTCTGCCTGGATCTAGCCTTTCAGAAAGGTACTTCTGATGGTTGATTTCTTAGTACATTCAAGTGTGCTGTAAAATATCCAAAGCTTTGCATTATGGTCAGTGCCTTCTCTGTTCCACCAAGGTGGATACCACTTTGAATGGCTTTGTTGAAGAATGTGTTCATGTATGAAAACTGGAAGACCCACAATGTGCTGTTGTGAAAGCCTTATAGGCTAATGTGGTTTTGCCAAACATAATTTAAAAGCGTTTGGTAGTACTGTTACAAATCTGCAGTAATAAAGTTGACGTACCTGCATCTGACCATCAAACCAGTAACCTTAGGCCATAATCTGAGGTTAGTAAGATGGTTTTTTAGTCTTTGGAAAACTCTATGCCATGTAATTTGGGCGTAAAATCTCCTACATTGTGAATGAGCATGTGAAGAAGCATTTGAAGATCCTTGCAGCTGAAGCCTTTGATAATGTGGATTCTCTAACATGCTGTGTTCATATGTTATGGTGAGATGAACTGAGGGGAAATGATAAGACCATGTCTAGGAGGAGTCAAGCCTCTTCGAGTGGTATGTGTAACTGGGTTCTGAGCTAAATCTGGCTTACTTATCTGCTCATCTTTGTCATTTGGGAACCCTTGGTAGGGGAGAAGCTGCATGTAGATCTTAAAAGCAGAGATGAAAAGAAGCACACCAAAGGTCCCTGGTATCCACTCTAATACCAGGTAAAAGGAGATACAAGGCAGTGGCATTAGATATAAAATACAAAGATAAGACCAAGTCCCTAGGGACGTGTGTATGTTTTATGGTCCTGAGATTAAAGTCCACAGAATGTGAGTGATTTGAGAAGCAGACCTCCTAAAGCAGACCTGTCTTTAGGACCATATGAAAATCTCTCAACATCTTGATAGATAACATAATGTAGCATTGCGCATTTAGTTTCATGTATGCAGTGTTCACCATAATTATTTATTTCATATCATGGATTTGCTGTCTCAGAAAACAGAATATTGTCTGTAGCTCCAAAGAATAGCTAGTGTATGAAGCATCCTGAAATTCACATAATTGGAAACAGGTTGAAAAATTATGCCTTGTTGTCAAGGCATTAAAAACTTTCTGTGACCCGCCTCTGAGGCAGGTTCATTGTTAAAGGATTCCTTGGGGTGGATTAAAGCAAAACAATTCTAAATAACCAGTATAACAATGAATTTTATTAGAATAACTGCTTTGAAACCATAACTGGGAAAAAACCGTAATGGATTGGAACATGGATGAGAAAGTGTATAGCACTTCTGAAGTGTATGATCACCCTAAGAGAGAAAAATTGAAAAGAGAAAAACAGAGATTAGAGGCAGAAAGATACTATTACCCATGGCTCCAGTGACACATTGGTGATTGTGGTCTGTGGTTGTGATTACGCAGTCCTGGTCCATTGGAGGAGGGGGCCCGCATAGGCATCAAAAATTGGGGGGTTTATAACCCTGATTATTCCAGTAAGTGTCCCAATACCTCCTCCAGGAGGAGTTCTGGACATGCACAGTCTTCTTTCCAAAGTCCAGAAACTTGGCGGCATCGAGTGAGGGGTTGAGTGTGTGTGTGTCTGTGTGTGCCTGGCAAAGGTTCTGAGTAAACTTTTCAGAGTTTTGCAGCTGCACAGTGCAGGAGAGAAACTGGCATTAAAAAAACCCCCACTACCCTGCCCCTGCAGTGTCCATTGCTTAACAGCTATTTCTCCTTTAATTCTAAAACAGCTTGTTTAAGGCAAAATTTAGCCACAAGGTCCAAGTGGTTCACTACAGATGGTACTTGGGTGTACACAGAATAGACTTGATCTCTTGCTTGAATACTGCTAATTCTGTGTCCAGTAGTACTTGTGAGCACTATAAACAGAATCACACATAAAATGTCATACAAGAATTGCAAATACTACACAGTAGATTCTAGTTCCATGTGACACACTGGGTTTTGGGTTTGTTGATTTCTGCTGTTTTATTGAAGATAATACCTTCATTTTATAAAACCATAGAGTTTAAATTTACCAAAACTGGGCCATCTTTTCCCTTTTAGAAGTATTTAGCACAAATTAGCATCCATTTAAATTATTTGTCTGTAATGCTTAGACTTTTGTGGGGCAGTATGTTTTGTCTGCATACATAAGAAATCAGTTCCTGTGTAATAGTTCAAACTGTGGTTTGAAAAGTAGCAAGAAAAATGTACAATACTAAGAATCACACAGGAATTTGAACATGCTTTCTTGCTGTTAGAATAACTGTGTAAAACTGGTATAGTTGACTCTATCTTGGAAGGGTTGTCAGCTGCTCTTTGTCTTAGTGGTTCAAACTCCTTTGTGCATAGGTATGTTGTGGGGCTTTTTTATTGAGGGTACAGTTTTGACTAAGCTATATCATTGAAGACAAAATCTTGTATGATTAGACTCAATATTGAGATTTAAAGAAGAAACAATTTAAAAGCACATGCATACTAAACCATAAACTAGGAATATAGCTAAGAACTCCCTTACTCTGTTTATGGCAGGGTACAGTTGTAACTGGCCTGCAAATACAGGTGCAGGTTGCTTTAAGCTGAGAATTACAGCCTCAATGGGGAATGTCACTTCATGCTTGTCCTGCTTTTCATGACCACGAGTTACTGGCAAAGACTGAAATAAATCATTGAGCTGTATGGACCTTCAGTCCTACCAAGAATGGCCCTTCCTGATAAGAAAAATTAGGATGAATAGTCTTAATGACAAGTCAGAAAGTGTTTGCGGAGAAACTCTTTGCACACACATATGCCTTTTTCATGAAAAAAATAACTGTGAATAATAGCATCTCATCTCTGTAAGGAAAGTATTTCTGAAAGTGACATTAAGATCTTTTGTGGGACCATCACTTGAAAATATGGTAATGAATTTTTATTACTATTACATATTATCTCTATAAAGAGAAATTGGAGGGGAAATATTCTTAACAATATTTTTCTGTCTTAGACACTTTACAAATCCACCAAAAGATCAGGAAGTGTGATGGCCAAACACTACCTTGGTATTCTTCAGTGGAAAGTGCTGTAAAGCAAAATTCTGTAACAGCCATGCAACTTCAAGTGAGTACGGAGCCTTTTGGAGATGATTGTGTTGAGAACAGAACTACGGAAGACTGTCTGCATAGCAGTGAGGATAAAAATATTGATGTGATAATACAGACAGGCGGGGAGCACAGCACTTCAGGCTTCTCTGATCAGGAGCAAAAGGGCTCAGGTGGAAATGTGATGGATATATTGAACTGGGCCAGGCCTCTCCCTGCTTTACTTTCTCCAGTACAGCTTTCACCACTGACTAAACAGGTGAGTTTCAGGATGCATCGGACTTGGCACTAACTTAGTCTTAAACTTACTGCAGAATGAATGATTTTACATTCCTGGGCTTCCCCCCGCCCCCACTGTTAGTTACTCATGCACTGAAAGGGTCTCTCTATGTTTAGATCCATATGGATAATTTTTTTTACCTTGTAGCATACTGCCTGTGAAAGGGAGCAAAACATAATTTTCGGAAGTGTATGTGCCGTTGTTTAACCCCTGCCAACAACTAAGTACCACTTAGCTGCTTGCTCACTTCCCCACCAGCAGGAACCCTGGGGAGAATTGGAAGAGTAAAAGTGAGAAAATATATGGGTTGAGATGAAGGCAGTTAAATAGGTAAAGGAAAAGCCATGCACACAAGCAAAGCAATGCAAGAAATTCATTCACCGTTTACCATGGGTAGGCAGGTCTTCAGCCATCCCCTGGACAACAGGACTCCATTATGCATAAGAGTGACTTGGGAAGACAAATGTCATGACTCCAAACATCCCACCCTTCCTTCTTCCTCTCTCTTTATATACTCAGCATGATGCCATAGCAGTATGGGATATCCCTTCAGTCATTTGGGGTCAGCTGTCCCAGCTGTGTCTCTTCCCAACTTCACGTGCACCCCCAGCACCCTCACTGGTGTGGCAGTATGAGAAGGAGAAAAGGCCTTGATGCCGTGCAAGCACTGCTCAGCAATAACAAAAACAAGTCTATATTATCAACACTGTTTTCAGCACAAATCCAAAACATAGTCCCATAGTAGCTACTGTGAAGAAAATTATCTACCTCAGCCAAAATGAGCACAACAGTCACCTGTGTCTCAACTTGCTGTCATAATTTCTTTTCCCAATGCTGCAGACATAGTCCTAACTCCTGTTCAGCAGAAGCATGACAAAATTCCAGAGCTTGAAAGTCAAATGCTATTCAAATGCAGTTTCCCAGTAATCTCAGAATGCAAGTAAACGGGTAAAGAAGGTACTTTCCATTTGCTGTGAAAAACAATGATGGAGAAGGTTGTAATTTATATTATCAGCTTTAATCTCTCAAAACCACTATATTAGGGCCACCTGTGCACTTGTTTACAGAAGGAGATCTTAAAACTGATACCAGGGTTTTGATTATTAACTTTGGTTTTTTCATTGAAGGATATGTTGTTTGGAGAAGTCACTTGTTCCAGTGACGAAGAAGGTGATTGCAGTGCTTCTGCAGCAGAAGATATTTTACAAGAAGACCAACTTCAGCCTCTGAGTTGTAATGTGGTCAGCCTCAATGAGGAGTGCAATGGACAGAGTAAATCATGTGAGCATGGTCTTGATGCAGAAATCTCACTTAATCTGAGTTGGAATGAAAAGAACATTCATATCAGTCCAAAGATGTCAAGCAAGGAGGAGAGAGATGCTGAAATAAAGCAAGCTGAAGCTGCTACTTTCATTACAAACATGGAAACTAACAAAGATTGTTTGGAGGAGAATTCTGAGACTATGGAAGCTGAGAACAGAGAACTAACTGAAGGAACAGCAGACAAACTGGAAGACATCAAAGAACAGAAAGGAGATCGTGAGGACATGTACAGTGAAGAGGGAGGGTTTTTAGCTGATTTTATGTTACAAAGTTTCAAGCCTCAGAATCAGATGGAAAGAAGTAGTGAGCAAACAAAGGAGAATGTAACCTTAATCAGAGCTCTTGATAATGAGGGTACACATGAAAAGCATGGTGAATTAAAGAAAGCAGAAAGAGCTGGATTATTAGGAGAGAGAGGAACTCCCAGGGAAGTATCAGTTACGCAAAATGTTACTCATTTGCCAGCTGAGCAATGCATTGTGCTTCAAAATGAAGATTCTGATGAGAAATCTGGTGTGTGGATACAGAATGAAGTTGTTAAAAGTGAATCAAAAAATGTAATCAAAGTAACTAACATGGCTGAAGCTGTTGAGATCTCTGCACACGCTCAGTGCTCTGAAATAAAACGTGACAGTGAAGAGATACTGGAGAAACAACATGTGCAAACAATAAAAGATGAAGTGGGCAGAGAATGTGAACCAGAGACTGTTGAAGTCTGTAGGCATTACTTACCTCTATCTGCTAGGGAAGGAATCAGAAATTCATTGTCAGCCTTTCCAAAAGATGATGAACAGCTCCAAAGTGAAGACAGGAATGTTACCAGAGCTCCAGCTGTTGAACTAGCCATGAAATTTAACAGAGGAAGTGTTCTAGAAATAGCTGATTCATCAGAGTTACTCCATAGTACAGAAAATGGAAAGTTAGTAGGCATAAAAAAGAGGGCATATTTGAAAAGCAAACTGCATCAGGAAGAAAATTGTAATAATTTATCTCAAGGGAAGTCTGACTTGGAAAGTATACTTGCACTACCAAAGACAGCATGTGTTATTGATGTAGGAAGCAGTATAGCTAAGTGTGAGTCCTCTATGTTAGATCTTACAGAAGTGAAAGGTGAAATAAAAGAATCTGAAAACTTGTATAGTACATTAGAATGTGAGCAGTCCAAAACTCAAAACTTTAGGGAGTTTGACTCTCAAGAGACTCAATTCAAAGTTAATCCAGAAGCTTGTGGAGAGGAAAGCAGTGAGCTGCTAGCAAGAGGGGATTCTATTGAATCTATGTTATTAGAAAGTAATCTTACTTCTCAGGCACAGTTTGCAAAACCTCTGAATCAGATCTTGATAACTGGAAATGTTAAATGTGATGAAATAAAAGGGGAATTAAATATGGTGACTGAGACTTGCTCCAGTTCATTTAACTGTGAAAAGAATGTTGTGAAGCAAAATAATTTTTCAGGCATCATCTTCCAGCCTACTTCAGAAATGGATTATAAAAGTGGCTTGGTTTATTCTAGTCAAGAGGACTTGAAGAATCACTGTATAAGTAATGAAGAAACAGATTTTCCTGTGCAAGTGGGAATTGGCTTGGAATCCGCAAGGCCACCTGATCTAAATTTCAGTCTTCTGAAAGTTGTTGGTTTTGTTGAAACTAATGTCACAGAAAAGGCTGCTTTTTCCTGTTCATGGGAAAACAAGGGAGATACAAATTGTGTTACGGGCAGTACATTAAACTGTTCTTCAGACAGCTCGGAAGAGGGTGCTGAGATCCTGTCTGCTGAAAACAGCAACATGTGCAAAGAACTGGGCTGCCCTGAGAGGGGATATGTACACAAAAATGAACTGAAAATTCCAGATAAGGAGCAAAGAGTAGATAACAAACCTCAGGTATCTGTTAAATCACAGCTCTTGGATGCAAACTCTTATAAGAAGAATGCTTTTCTCCTCCAAAAGTTTGATTGTCAAGAATCAGGATGCAGGACTTCTACATGGGAGGTTAGAACAGATCCTTCTAGGACTGGTTCACTGTTAGCTGGTGGAGAAAGCAAAGAACTGAATAGTTCTGAGGGATCTGGGGAAAATGCCCTTAAAAGGTGTAAAAAAGATTTTGATATGTCAGAGCAGAGCAATGACACTGAAGAGAAAGACTGTTCTATACAAAAAGTTATGTATGTGAAATGTTCTAAATGTGGTCCTATGTTCAGAAAGGAACTGAGAGCTTCCAAGAGAATTGCAGTGGGTGCTCTGGAAACTGGTGCAATTTTTGATGCTGATTACCAAGTTTGTGAACTTCATTCAGTGATGCACCCAGGAAACACTTTTACAGTTAGTCATCTAAAAACAGGCACTATGGTGGATATTGATACACACTGTGAACCAAACAGCTCTGGAGATAGTGCAAATGAGTGGTCAGGTGTGGCTGGGGAGGATTATCTTAAAGACTCAGCCTCTTGGAAAAGGAAGTTTATATTAGTAACCTCTGAAAATACTGAGGGTGATAAGGAACTCATAGATTCTAACATTGCTGGATGCATCAATGACAGTGAGGAAAGTCTGTTAAAAACTGGGACATCAAAAGGAAGCCCTGTGATGCCAAGTGCTTCAAAAAATAGATTACCACTATGCAAGATGTTAACCAGATTCTCAGAAAATTGCAGGCTGACTGTAAAAACCAGTAAATTAAATACAAGAGTGTTAGCACTTAGCAATTTCTTAGAAGGAAATGGTTCTGCAAAACTTCAGTCAAATATGGAACAAGGTCTACTACACAGTGTTGATATGGGGGTCTCAGTGTTTGAAGAATATAATAATAATCAAACCTCTTGCGACATAAGAGAACCCAACACTGATGTTATCATAGGTAGTAGAAAAAAAATTTTCCTCAAGTATCTTCCAAATCCAGGCCTATCTGATGTTAGGTGCAGTTATCAGACAGTTAGGCAGCCCTCTGAGCCACAAAAGACAGTATTTGAGAAGTTATGCATGTTGGAGTCAGATTCTTGTGCTCTCAAAAAGAGCAATAAATTTAAGTGCCAAGAGCAAGAACCATCTGAAATCTCGACTGTTTCTACCAAGACAGCTGCCCAAGTAATGCATACTAAGCTATCAAAGAGACTGTTTCAAGCTAAAAGAAAAACAAAGACTCTCAAAGTTACTCAGCCAGTTCTTGCAAATGCTGATACTTCTATGCCAACAAATTGCTCATCTGAGATGATAAATAAAATTAGGCAAGAGATAGGTCCTCCCCTGCCCCCCTTGCTGCTGCCTTTGATTGCCAGTCCTCCTAGAAGTGCTGGTACCATGTCTCCAGTAATGTCTTCTACAGGTCAATCCTCTTTGCTCTCCCCTCTTGATGACCTGATATCCCCACTACGCGAAACTCCTGTTCTTCCTCTCATTTCTCCATTAACAGATACTCCAACAGTAAAATCTGCTCTTTTATTTTCTCCTCCCTCACCCTCAGAAGTGGCAGTAGGTAGAAGGATTTGCTCCTCACCTTTGAAATTTTGTACTTCCATTCCAAAGCATGCACTTCCCGTTCCAGGAAGATTTCCTCTCTTTGCAGCTGGTAGTGCTAGTCCAGGTGCTCCTCAAGAGAACTCTGTGAAAATATTGGACACTATGTATCCAGAGCTGTCTGCAAGGGCAAGGACACTGAACATTCTGAAAGGCAATATTCAACTTAACCGATGTGCTTTTTCAGATAGCCATAATTTGCCAGGACCTCTGTCTCAAATAGGCGGATTCAAAGCAATTGCGTCTACATCAACTGCTTTTGTTAAAACTGGGAGCAATTTGAAATCTGATAGTAGCAAAGATGAAGACAAAGATGTGCAGAATCAGCAGTTGTTTTCAAGTTCATCAAATCATCTTGAAAAAAGGACGCTATTGCAGGTATCTATGCCAAGAAGTGCCAAGAGACTGAGGTTGGACAGTGAACCACCAAAGCTGGAGCCCAATGATACTGCTGCTATCAGAAATACTGTAAATACAATCCCTGAAATGCAGAAGGCTTTACATGGTAAAAGCAGTGAAACCAGCAATTCATCACACAGTTCCAGTTTAGAAGCATCACTACCAGTAAAGAAGGTTATTGATACTGACTGCCAGAAAGTTTCTTTGGCATTAAAGAAAGTTGCTGAGTCCTGTTTCGACTTGTTACCAGTTATTAAAGGACATGTGTATGTTGGCAATATCGCAAAGATTCCAGTAATGAGAAATGAAGAGAAAGAAGTTGTCTATGAGTTTGGTATAAAAAACAAGGTAAGTAGCATAATTTTAAATTTTATGGTTTAATAATCGCTTTTTTGCAGATGAAGAGAGTGTAAGTATGTAGTATTTGAATTCTCAATTGTTCTGGCAATCTGTAGTGCCAAAGTGTAGTCTTGAACGGTTATTAGAAATCTCAATTTGTATAACATAAGAAAATATAGAACTGCACAAGAAATTACTGTTCAGTGGTGTCCAAGATGCAAAAGTGCATTTATAAGTACAGAATCACATAATATTCTGAGGTGGAAGGGACCCACAAGGATGATAGAGTCCAACTCTTAAGTGTACAGGGATTGAACCCGTAACCATGGCATTATTAGCACCATACTCTAACCAACTGAGCTAATCTCAGGGTGTAGTACATATGCTTTTCTGATGTATGCATAATCCACTTCATTTTTGCAGCATTTTTTTTAGTGGATAGTATTAACAGTTGTAGAAGGAGTTCCTCCAAAATGAATTTTTTTTAATTAAATAAGATAAAATTAATTAAATAATAATAAATAAGATAAAATACCTTTATTATTCTACATGAAGTTATTCAAATGAATTTTATTGGAAAAATCTTCCCTTAGTTTGTTTCCCAGAACTTGCTTAGCATCAGTGCTGAAAAATTTCATTTCAGTTGCCATTTTTCTCATTGATAATTTGTAGCCTACATCAGAGCAATTCACCAACTGATACATGGCAGCATTTTGTCCTGTTACATTTTTTGTACATAATTAAGTTCTCTTTAGAAGTTGCTACCAAGATCTCAGATCATCTTTGTTAGGAGTTGCCAAATCTGTAACTTCCTAGAAGCAAGGCTGTGGCAGCTTTAGGTTTCCAAGTCCAGCCAGCAGAAAGGCCAAGTATGTACTCCAAATAGACACACATGCAGGTGCACATAATATGCACCTAATCTTATTCCCTTCTCTGACTAATTGGAGTGAAAGCCCGGTAGTGGACAATACATACATAGATGTACAGACAGTATGAATTCCTCCAGTAGCTAACATTAGGCACTCAATATATCCAGTAGGTGGCTTCTGTTTTTTGCACTTGTGCTCTGGCAAACTTACAGACACAGAAGCACATATGTGTTCCTCCAGTAGCTGGTCCAGACGAGTCTGACTCTCAGACTCCTGGTCTTTCAGGTGGCTGGCTTGGACTTCCTGGTTCCTCACAAAGCTAACACTTAGACTACCTGGTGTCTGCAGGTACCCAGTCTGAACTGTATTCTCCAGCACCTGGCTCTTAAGCGTCTCATTCTACTCCCCACTTTTAGCTCTCCCTCTGAACATCCTGTAGTCATGTTTGCGCAATCCCAATATTCTCTTTCCCTGCATCTTGTATTGAGTCCCACGTTACTGTAGGCAGGAGTATCTCATCCCCACCTCCTGCAGTAGGTAAGGTGGTCTGGGGAGAGACTGCTGTTAACTAATCTAGTCAGCCTCACACCTGGACAGTGGGCTGTTAGTCCTCCTGTGGCAGCTCTGAAGTACCTAAGTCAGGATGCTGCATTTGCTTTGATTAGGTCATTATCCTCTACCTGTCATCATTCCTCTCATTCCCTCTACGTGTTATTATTCCTTTTCTTGTTCTTTCTATGAGAAAGATTGTTTTAAATCACATAACTAAACAATTTACATTTTAAAGAATAGCAGCCCTATTCTGCATCTGTTTAAGGCATATTTATTCTGGGAAGTTGTTCCTCACTCGTTTTTTTTTCGCTTGTTACCTCTGATTTAGTTTTCTGCATTTTCATATTTCATATTGCAAATAATATTTTGCAAATAAGATAGTAGTCCTTTTTATTTGTCATACTACTACAATATTGTCAATATTCTTAAGTATGTAAGTCTAACAATATTTTTTGTGTCTTACAGCATTTAGCAGAGTCCTTGCTTCATGTTATTCTCAATAAACTCAAGGATCAGAAGAATGCCACAAATTACAACTTCAGTCAGGCTCTGTGTCGAGTCTATGCAGGAATTTGTCAACAGTTGGGTGATTTGGAAAGAGCTCGCCTTTTCTGCTATAGCCTACTTAAAGAAGGTATAGTGTGGTTTAGTGGTCTTACATCTTAAATATGCTGTGTGTCTTTGCTGTAGTGTTCCAGAATTACTATGTTTGTAAAAACAAACAAAAATTCTGTGTAAGGGATGTTTTCCTTAGAACTTCTTTCTATAATGCAGAAATATAGACTGTTCTAGAAGAAATTTCTATTCTCACAGTTCCTCCACATCTGTGTCGTAGTTTGGTGGTGACCTGGGCTTTTGGTAGTCTACTTATTTTTCCAGAGAAATATTTTACTTAGGATCCTCTGTGCTTTCATTTTTGCCCCACCATCTCCAAAATGATAATATGATTCCAGGGACCTTTGTCCTTTTTTGCCTGTTAGTACTTTCTTATTTTAATTAAGTATGGATTCATAAACTAAGTGTGATGTATTCGCTTAAAACAGTGTCAGGAGCTGGACAATACCTTGATGAAAACTCATGTATTTTTATGGCATGTCCTCCCTAAAGTTTTTTTACCTCCCATTATTCAAAGTCTAGCTTGGTTGAGAGGTTTTTTTCTATTTTGGTTCCCTTCGTCTCTCCTGCTTCCTTTTGTTCCCAGTAACAAAGGTAAGACATACATACTATCACTGTACTAAATTAAGAGTCTTAGTTTTGGAAGGACTTCACTAAGTTTGCAAGCACCAATAACATGCAGGGCTCAATAGTATACTGGTATCCACGTTTCAAATTAAAATAAAATTTGAGAGCACTGAGGAGCAAAATGCTAGAACTTGTGATTGCTTCAATTAGTGATTATTTTTCATATAACATTCTTGTCATTTTTCTGGTTTTTATCTTCAAAAGGTTTGTGATTTCATTTTGTTCGTAATTATCTCTTTTTTTGGGGTGTCCTATTGTTATTTGTTTGGGTTTTTACTTGGGTTCTTTTTAGAATTCCTGTTTTTGTATCTGTTTTTTTATCCTTCATGCAGTCCATGATAACTTTCCTTTTACTTTTTTCATGTTAATAGTTTTAATACTGCACCATGTTAGAAACTATTACTTGTCAGATATCTTTTCTTAGTCTAAAATAACAGTTAAGTATTTTGTTTTGCAGTATCTTGTTACTTCTTCTTTTTGTGTGTTCTCACAAATATTAAACATTTCCCTTTTTTTTCCTTTCTTTTTCTGGGTAAGATTGAAACTTCAGTAGCTAAATGCAGATTTTTTTGAATGATTTTCTGTTCTATACCTTGAATTGCATAAATTCCTGTTGTGATTGTTCTGTGGCTTTATACTTACCTTTTGAGTGTGAATAGCTTGTAAGCACATCTTAAAGGTCATTTAGTTTTTTTAAAATTTGTTTTTATTTCATTACAGTGTACTCATTTTAGAGCTTTCTCTTTCATGTAGTTTCACATATTGCCATGAGAATTATGGCAACACAAGCTACAATTGACAAATTGACTATAAACAGTCAGTACTACCTCATTAGACTTGCATCATCTGCTGTCTTGACAACTTGTCCATCCTTTTTGTTCTGTTCTTCTTTCAGGTATGCTGCCTTAAATGACAATAAATAAATTATTACAGTTTTTTGGTTATTTTGTCTTTTACCCCTCCTCTGTTCCCTTCCTCCTTTTTTTTTAAACTTTACTTCTTTTGATACCCCTTTAACTCATAGTCTTTTACATCATGGAGTGAATTTTATAAGTGTTTCAAATTCCTGGGCAATTCAAGTTGAAGCATGTAGATAATTCTGGTTCACCAACAGTCCGTGTTCTGGTAGAAAAAAGTTAATTCTTATGTGATGAGCAGCTTCAAAGTAAAAAAAGATTCATCCAAGACACTAAATTATTTATGCTCGTTAAAGCTTCATGATTTGATGTATTTTGATATGCTCTCTTGTTTTTGAAATCTTCCAAAAGATGTAGAAGTTATGCTGAAGTGAAGAGGGAAGGCACATTCAGCTTTTTACATTTCGTTGGTTTTTGTACAGTGTTCCAGGCATATGTATTCCAGTACTGCATTCCATGCATGAAAGTAATACCTACTTTTTTACTTATTCCAATGTATTTGTTATTGCTTACAGTCTACACACTCATGTTTCATCTTCATATTCTGCTTTGAAGCTTTCTGCTTTGGTGTTCAGAAGCATCAGTTGGCCTCTTTTGCTGATAGATGTCAGATATTTGCACTGAATTACTTTAATGAATGAGGATTCTTGGATTATATGGGAGTAGTGCAAATTTTCATGTCCATGGAAGTACAAATATTAATATGCATCATTCATATATGCTCACAACTTGCATAATGTATAATTTCCCTGACAAAGTCTGGGCAAATTGATAAGGAATATTATACGTGAATTGTATGAGAATTCTTTGCAGGCTTTTTCTTTTTTTTATGTGGATTTCACAGGTGTATGAGTGCAAGGTATTAGCAAGTAGTGTGGATTATTTTTTTCTTTGGACTAATTCTAGTTTGATCCATTGATCAGAGTGCTCATTTGTGTCTGGGATATATATATATATATAGGTAGGCTTTTGGAGTACATCTTACAGTTTAATCCTAAGAGAATCCAGTTTCAATGCTGCGAGACCACTCTCTTTAGTGAACTAAAATGAAGTAAGAAAGATAAAGTGAGACAAAGTGAAATTACAGTGGGGGAGCTGGCTTAAGGTTTGGGTTGTTTTTTTTTGCCTTGGGTCTTATTTTCTTACTTAGTCTCCAGACTGAGATGTGGTAGTATGACTCCCCTTCCTTGGGCTGCTGTTGTGATGTGAGTTTTATGCCTTCTTTCCTAGTTATATTGTTGAAGACTGCACTGCTTTTAATGACTGAATATATTTTTTGTTGTTGTTTTTTAAACATTAAAATCATGCTTTGTTATTTCTTTTTTTCCTTAGACTTTCCAGACTCAGAAAAAATGATTTTATTTATCACAAATGTATGGCCTGACATCCTTGTCTTCCAAGGTGCAGTTAACAAAGCTATGCAATTAGTTGTCAGGCAGAGTGGAAGCAATGAGACGCTGACCTGTTTGAGTGCTTACCTCAACTGGGAAGAGGTAATGTCTGCTTTCATTTTCAGTGTTAGCTTTTATCTACATTGGTCACTTTGCTGTCTGAATCAAATCAAGCAGCTTACTTCTAATGAAGGATGTGAAGATCCCATGGAGTCTGTACAATTGCACAACTAATGCTGCTTCAGGCCTTTTTCCTCTAGTTGTCTAGACCCTACTAGAATATAATACTTTTCTTGTTTTCCCAGTTAAATACTAACCTCTCTAAACATTAAAAGTAAAGATTGTTTTTAAACTTTAACTAGCATGTTCTTTGACTGGGGAATTCCCTCCATCTATGGAACTGTGACCTTGATGTTCTTTGAGATTTTTTTTGTTTTGTTTTTCATTGTTGGGTCTTTTAAATACATACTGGTTTTGTCTGTCTTTCATAGTTCTCTGTGTAATAGGTAATAATGTATCACAATTAATTTCAAGATGAGTTTGTCTCTTTTTACTCATGATCTGTCAGCAAGGTAGACTATAAATACCCATTTATCACCAAAAAAAAATCAGCCAGTTAATTTCATAAGCAGTTGGCATCATCAGTACAAAACAAGTGATGGCAGAAGGGTGACCAATGTTAAGGGCTTTTGAGATTTGATTTCAAGTTTTTGAGCCCTTGGGCAAATAATTTCTATCAGTTTTCAGCAGGCATATATTATCATCCTGAAAGGGATGCAGTAAAGAGGAAAAATTGGACACACTTGAAATCATTAGGAACAAATTTATATCATAAAGATGGAAAGGCAGAGGTGCTTTGCATCTGGAGAAGGAGTTTGTGTAACAGATTTGTGTGTTTCTTTGAAGGCTAGGGCCCTGTATTTTTGAAAACCCCATATTAATGCTTGATAGAAGTGCTATAGTTTTGTAAATACCTAGTGAACAAAATCATATTGATTCATAGCTATCCTGGTTCCAGCCAGGACAGGGTTAATTTTTGCAGTAGCCAGAAGGGGACACGGCTAGGACCCATAGGCTGGTTATTCTATATATTCTATACCACCTCATGTCATTGCCCAGGTATGGGGAGGGGATTCTCTTCCAGGGAGAAGGGCTCCCTTCTGGGTTGGCATAGCATGGTGAGGGGAGCGGTCAGTTATTGTTGTTTCTGTGTGGATCATTAGCCTCTTTCTTCTAGTGACCCTCTGGCACTAGTATTATTGCTGTTACTGTTTGATTTCTTACCTCATGGACTCATGGTTTCACTGAGAGCACTAAATTGGAGAATACCATTCCTAAACCATGACAATAGCTCACCTGTTCCCTATCCTAACACACTGTCCCACAACTGCCTTGAGGACTGCAGCTACTCTTACTGTTGTCATCATAGCCTTTATTTTATGATAACTTTTTTTTTTTTTTTTACATCTGAAACGAGCCCTGAATCTAATACAGTATCACTGGAATTACAACCTCCATAAACCTCCTGCTTTAGTGCAGGTTTATAGCAGAGTGAGTTAAGAGGGCATGGATTTGTTATCTGCTTTTTTTTATTATTAAATCACAGTTGTCATGTAGCATTAAGCTCTGGTATTCAGTTATGCTGTACTGCAGTCCCTGTTTAGCAAAGAATTTGCATTCTCCATTCTATTAGTTTACAGCTTTAAATTTCATGCCAATAGAGATGCACATAAGTATGTCTTAGTAAATGTTCTTGGAAATACTAATTCTGTGCACTCTCGCTACCTACTTTATTTATGGATCTCTGAAATATGAGAGCTACTGCAGCTGGGGAGAAGGACCTCAGAAATTTCTGTATTGACGATAGGAGATGACATCATCCTATCTGTAAGCTCTTTTTTACTTAGGTGGAAATACAGGGAAAAATTTCAAGTAGATTGTGATCACCAGTCTGTTATGAGAAGATTATTCTACTTATGAAAGTAAAACTCAAATAGAATGGGTATTTATTTCTTGTACCATTGTAGTGAATTATACCATGGCAGAACTTGCCTATTATATGAGCTTTAGTACTGAGAAAATCTGCCAAGCAGCCACTCTGTTTATGTGATAAGCCTAGGGTTTTTTTCTTGATACTTCAGATATTCAGAGAATGTTTGTTTTTAAATTTCCTTCTTCCCCTAGGTATTTAATTAGCAGAAATGTTTCACATGGCATGTTTTTAGTTATTACTACCTCAACTGTTGAAAGTTACTTGCTTGGAAATTAGCCTCCAATGAAAAATAAACAGTAGGAAATTTTAAAATTATTTAGAAAGTGAGAAGTATTAGTCTAATCTTCTTACATTGGAAAAATACTTTTCTGACCTTAAAGCTGCATTGAGAGAAACAAAAATCCCCAACCTGTAGAAGGAGGTAAGAGAGTGGGTGTGAAGTCTGTGGTTTTTGCTGTTTGAGGGGTTTTTTTCCCAAACTCTCCCTTTAGTGAAGTGTCAGGAAAAACTACTGAGTACTTGAAGGTTTTGGTTTATGTACTCTATTTGTTTGTGTTAATTCAAACCAAAAGTTGGATTTATGCTGTAAGATGTTTTGTACAGTCAGTATCAAATATAGGTAAAGAATTTGGTTCTGGGCTGGTAACTTTTCATGTACTAAGGTGATTACCTTCTAAAATTCCAGAGTTCCTCTTTAGATGCTGGTATTATGGTCTCAAACCTGCTTTTAGAAATGCAGTCATGTACCAAAGTAGAATTTCAATTGAGTGAGCACTATGGAGAAGATCTGAGTGAAGATGCTTGGCAGTACATATTTGCTGTTGATCTACTCTGCTCTCACCTGAAGTGGGATTGGACACATGACAATGTTATAAGGTATTGTGGCAAGCAGTTCTTCAGGTGTTTTCCTGTGTGTGGTTTTTCTGTGGTTCGGTTTTGGTGGTGATTTTTTTGCCCCTAAATTCACTGTGACTTAGCTTTTAATGTAATAAAAGATTGGATAGATATTTAGAAATGAGGGTGTTTTAACCTGATGAGACCTAGACTCTTGTGTTTGGGTGCCTTATTGTAAGATAGAATGAATGATTAATGAGAAAAGGTAGGATTTTACTGTACTGTTCCAAGAAATGAGCCCTGTTTGAATCATTCTAGTAAAGAACTTGGATGATTGCAAAAGATTTTGAGATGAATTGTCTGTCAGTGAGGCAAAATGATTGTCTTCCCCCAGACTTACTTGTTGAATTCCCCTCCCTGCATCAGGAAAAAATGAGGATGGAACTTCTGATATGTAAATAGCACTCCTTCAGTGCTGAAAGTGAAATGTACCTGTATGCATTAGTGTACTATCCTGATTTCAGTTTGATTTTAATTCTAAAATCATTATAATAGCTGGATTCAATGTCTTGAATTTTCTTTGAACCTATAATCCAGTACCTGGACTGCTACCATACTTAACCTGCTTTGAAATATTTCGACACCTACACTGATCTGACAGCCCTGATTTTCTAGAGGTTTCATAATGTAGTAGACATTTCTTTATCTGACATAACATAATAACTGATTATAAAGTAAATGCAAATAATTTACAATCGTTGTCTTTTATACAAGTTCCATTACTTTCAAATAGTAAAGAAGTTATTTTTGGTGAAATACTTTTAAATTAATACAAATTAGCTTCACTATGTCAGTTTAATTAAAGCCATACAGAGTTGATTGCGTGGAGCTGTGCTGGTAATAGGTAACTAGGTCTATTGGCATCATTTTAAAGATTAAAAAAGTCTTGGGTACTTTTATGTTTAAAAACAAGCATCAGATCCTACTTGTAACATACAAACTGACTTTTTACTCATATAAGAAACTTACAGAACATTTCAGCATGACATTTGGAAGTAACACAATTTCATATATATCTATGAAGTCAGTCTACCTACAGTCAGTAGAGATGCAGAATGTTGCAGGGAAATGATTAGAAAATGAACATGAATCCTATCCTGAACAGGAATGATTCCATCGGAAAGTTAGCTTTGATTGTTTGGGTTTAAAACCTTCTTTACATTACTCAGATTTGTGGATGCTTGGACTGTTATGAGTTTCCCTAGAAGGTGAAGTTAAAGATGCAAGTGCAGCTATGGAAATATGTGGTGAACAAAAGAACCATTTGCCTTCATTATTGTATGAATACTGTAACCATGCCTTCATGCACTATCAGATTTTTAAAGTCATTTGTCTTTCACAGCAAAGTGCTTTGGCCTTCTATGGATAATTGGGTAAAGAAGAGAAAGGGGCAGGAAACTGCTCAGTCCATTCATGATAGTGTTATAGCACTGACACTCAGGCTAATTGGTAAGTAATCCAAATTCTTGGTTGAACTTCTGCTTTGTGTAACTATGTCCTTTGAAAGTGTCAGACTGCCTGGAAAGTGAGTTGACGTATTTTTGCATTTTACTGCATCTTTATGCAGATATTTTCTGTTTATCAGCCAGTGGAAATCAGGTACTTAAGTCTTGAGAGATGTTACTCTGATTCATGATAACAAATACCAACATGCTTTATGTTTTTAAAATGAAATTATCTGTAGCTACAAATAGAATCATAGAAATCCTGAATTGGAAGGGACCCACTAGGATCATCAAAGTCCAGCTCCTGACCCTGCAGAGGGACAGCCCCAGGAATCACACCATGTACCTGAGCATTGTCAAAATGCTTCTTGAACTACCCTCTGAGTGAAAAACCTTTTCCTAATAGCTAACCTAAACCTCTCCTGACACAGCTTCATGCCATATGGTTTATCGCAAAGTGTATAAAAATAAGGTTTTATGTGCAACATAATACCATATTAATTTTAAGTTATATTAATTTATTTGGCATCTAGAAGGCACTTCAGGTAAATAGATATAGTTTGAGTTTCAATAAATATTTTCCGCATGTAAGCTATATAATATTGTTTGTTAAACAAAAATCACATTCTTTATGACTTTAACATTTAAAAACTGCAAACCTGTGGTACTTGGATCAATCTGATGAAAAATGCCTTGGGGTCTTTAGTTACAAAAGGAATAGGACAACTGTTGTTCCCAAGACAACATGGTAACAAGAATGACTATTTTCTGTAATTGAAATTTGTATTTTTTGTTGATACTTCAACAGACAATCAGGAAGTCTACAGGTTGGGAATCTGACTGCCTAAATAGTCAGATACATTGTAACGGTTTGGATTCGACTTTCTTGCCGAATGTTCAAACCTTACAGTTTACAGTCTCTCTTCTTCCCACTTCCTTTATGAACACAAGGGAAAG
>VZRE01014694.1:382-15002 GCA_013396775.1 Cephalopterus ornatus
GGGCGGGGCGACCCTTCCCGCAGGTCCGTGGCCGACATGGTGGGGCGGGGGTCGGCGGCGGGGAGCGGGGAGCACTCAGAGCAGCAGTGCGCCTCTGCCCGCCTCTCCAAACGCAGCAGTTCTGCTTCTGCGGGGACTTACACTGCCCGACTGGGTGCTGGCTGAGATCAACACCCTGGCCAAAATCGTTAAGAGCCCGCCCCCCACCACTGCCCCCCTGCCCGCCTCAGGCCCGTTGCTGCTTACCCTCCTTCTCCCGCACAGTCCCCGCTGACTCTGAAGCTCATCTGCACCCAGGTTCTGCAAATCAATCTCTGTAACATCTCTGTGCGATCCCAGCCCAGCAGTCGCTATCTGAGCCTTACAGTGATTTCAGCCTCAGCCCCACATCTTCCCACCTCCAAGTGAAGTTGCTTCTTGACTAGAGCAGGATCTTTACTTCAGGTCCAGCTCTAGAAACCATATTCCAGCTTCAGCCCCAGAGTAGCTATCCCAGGGTATGGGGATAGGGCTGGAGGTGGAATCATTGAGAGGCTGGGATAGTGGTTCTCCAGGTGGAGTGGTGAGGGGTCAGCAGTTGGGACTCACTGTGTCCTCTTTCCTTGGCAGTAGCAATTGGAGAAAACAGAAGAGGCATTGAGTAGGACAGCGAGGCCCGAGTGAGTGAGCAGAGGAGTGGCCTCAGGCTGAAAAGGGGCAAGAGAAAGGCAATGTGGGCAAAGGGACCTCCCTGTTTTCACCAGATAACCTGCAGGGTTGTAATATAATTAAGATGCATTTGCTGTGCATCTATATGGATAGGTTGCAAGCACAGGGAAAAAGTCTCACCTTAGAATGGTGACATAAAATCTTCTTCTATTAACCATCACACATTTGTTAGTACATAAATATATTTAATGAAAACCAAAACATCAAACACTGGATCAATCAAGTTGTGCCCTGGCTGCAGCAGATCCCTGACTGCACTCAGCAAATGGAAGGTGCCCCTGGGGACCAGTGAGTACTGTGGATGCTAATGCTGTCAGAGCTCAAAATCTAAGCTCTCAAAGATAGATCTGAAGAATTTGTAGGAAAAGAAACTGCTACCTTGTTCCTTCAGCTTCAGGAAGCCATAGTGGGAGATGGCCAAACATGCAGTCAGTTGGCTGCAAGACCTTTAACTCATCGGACCAACAGATATTGCAGAAAGAAAAATAAAAATCTATCAGAGGAAGCTGTTCACAGACAAAAGTCTTCATGCATGGTTCCATGCAAGTTTCTTTATGCTGTTACTTCAGTTTTAACTCCATTACAAACCTTCTGTTTCTGAAGGTCTCATTCTTTCGGGTTGCTTCTCTGGCATTTCATCCGCATGTCCTGCATAAAGTTTCTGAAGGCTGGTTCTTCACGACTCCCCTCAGTCACTGGGGGAAGAAACGGCAGTTTAGCACTATTTAAGTACTTGTTCTACTTGTGTTACTGAAAAAACACTAGAATCAGGATAGCCAAAGCAACACAGAAAGTCTATTCGATCTTCAACTACATTACAGTGCAATGGAAATAAGTGATCCTACCCATCAATGGAACAGGGAAAGAATGAAGATTAAGTCTGTGAGCTATATAAGAGAAAAATTACACTGTAAGAACTCAGAAGATTGCTCCAAGACCACAGTCACAGGAAAAGGGAAGAAAGCCAAAAAGGCCAAAAAGATGATGGATGCATCTGTGCATGAATCAGGTTCAGAGGTCACTGCATGCCTCAAGCCTAACAAGTTCTCTGATTTATGTGTGTTATACACCTATTAAGTACTGGAATAGAAAATTTACAATTGAACTTTCACAAAGGTTACGGAGTGATATTTCTGGACTGATCATTGCAGCTGAGCTTCTGCTACAGATTCTGACACATCAGGTGTGCTTGTTTTCTAGGCTCTCCTTACAGTTCATCTAGGTAATGAAATATGGAGGGGATTCTTGACTAGACAGGCAGCTTTTAGACCTCATTCCCTTACCTTCATGGTCAATGTCATCAGTATCACTCTCCCTCTCTTCCTGCTCTTCATCAAGAGTTCCTCGTGTTAATATTAGCTCAGAGGGGCCCATTGCAGAAGCATCATCAGGTCCTTGAAGGAAACAGAAACACCTGTACACAAACCAGCTTGCTAAAGGTAAGGGAGTGTGTGCACTGATAACTTCTATCTGCACGTAAACACAGCAATTAACACCTGCTCTAAAGGGACAGAAAGCTGCTTGTGGATCCCAGACACAGGACAGACTCCATCAGCACATACTCGCCTCATATAAGGAACAGTGCAGCCAACAGCAGAGCTTTCTCATATTCTAATCTGACTGTTTCACCTTTTCTAAAGTATTTCATTATTTCTAGTAGGTCCACTGCTTTAGCTACATAGCAGGGTTTCTTCCAAACCCGTGACTGACACAGGAAGAGCTAAGTGTGACCAATCCCACAGGAACTAAAGCCCCACTCCTCTAACATGGAGCTGCTTTCACACTTCTGCTGTGAGGACAAAGAAACATATTACTTCACAAGGCAAACTCTTCAGAAAACTTCTGCAGTAAACTTTATCTTCCTGGTGAAGTACCTGCCAGTGTGCTGCCCTGCACACACACACTGCCCATGTCCCTCCACAAGAGTTCCAGCTGCTCTCTCTTTTGTTTATTTTGAGCTTCTTCCTGTAGATAAAGATTCACATGTGAATTCTGAGAACATTTAAAACATCAATAGAAGAGAAACCTCACCCAAACCCAGCAGTCTGTCCCCTAGTCAGAGAGCAGAAGATGCAGTCTTACATTTCAACTAAGGTTACACAGAACTTCTGACTAAGCACAGAAAGCAACCTCCAGTATGGTGGAACTCTAGGACATTTTCAGCAGAACCAGGAAGCCAAACTCTGTGTAGCTGTGCCTGCAGAGAACTGTCCTTTGGACAGCCAGGACTCAAGGTGAGCACAGCTACTGATTTTGGCACTGCAAATCAGTCTTTGCTACTGTCTAAGTCAAACTAGTACTCTTCACTGGTGCAGGAAGATACAGGGATAGTCTCAACAAATCACTCTGGAAATTTATTTTTAAGAACTCTCTATCCATCTGAATGGAAGACAATCTTATTTGGTGGTGAATGGTGCTGCATCCAGCTGGCGGCCGGTCACTAGTGGCATCCCCCAGGGATCAGTGTTGGGCCCAGTCCTGTTTAACATCTTTATTGATGATTTAGATGAGGGGATTGAGACTATCATCAGCAAATTTGCTGATGACACCAAGCTGGGGGGGAGTGTCGACCTGCTGGAAGGCAGGAGGGCTCTGCAGAGGGATCTGGATAGACTGCAGAGATGGGCTGATTCCAGTGGGATGAAGTTCAACAAGGCCAAGTGCCGGGTCCTGCACTCTGGCCACAACAACCCCCTGCAGCGCTACAGGCTAGGGACAGAGTGGCTGGAGAGCAGCCAGGCAGCAAGGGACCTGGGGGTACTAATTGACAGGAAGATCAACGTGAGCCAACAGTGTGCCCAGGTGGCCAAGAAGGCCAATGGTATCCTGTCCTGTATCAAAAATAGCGTGGTCAGCAGGACAAGGGAAGTGATCCTTCCCCTGTACTCTGCATTGGTGAGGCCACACCTGGAGTATTGTGTTCAGTTCTGGGCCCCTCAGTTCAGGAAAGATATTGAGGTGCTGGAGCGGGTCCAGAGAAGAGCAACAAGACTGGTGAAGGGACTGGAACACAAGACCTATGGGGAGAGGCTGAGGGAGCTGGGGTTGTTTAGTCTGGAGAAGAGGAGGCTTAGAGGTGACCTCATCACTCTCTATAACTACCTGAAGGGATTGGTGGGGATTGGTCTCTTCTCCCAGGCAGTTAGCAATAGGACAAGGGGGCATGGGCTTAAGCTCTGCCAGGAGAAATTTAGGCTGGATATTAGAAAGAAATTCTTTACAGAGAGAGTGGTCAGGCATTGGAATGGCCTGCCCAGGGAGGTGGTGGATTCACCATCCCTGGAGGTTTTTAAACTGAGATTGGACATGGCACTCAGTGCCATGATCTAGTAAACGGACTGGAGTTGGACCAAGGGTTGGACTTGATGATCTCTGAGGTCTTTTCCAACCCAATCGATTCTATGATTCTATTTCCCAATCATTTTCTCACAGCTCATTTTTTTAGCAGTAAAATAGTGAACAACATCTGTTCTACAAAATCTTTATTTATGTAAAGATACGCTCCACCACATCTAGGGAAAAAAGGCAAATGCTGGACTCCTTCAGGACAGGAGTTTTCCCACAATGAGTATGACTAGTAAATGAAATGTTAGACCCTCTCAACACAAAGGCAAATGTGTGCATAAAAGTGACCCCTAGATATACTGTTCAGGTGAACAATGGCTAAGAACACTTACCAGTGTTTTTCTCAGGCGCTCATATTCTGGACGATACTCTCTGAAAAGGTAAATAAAGAGAGTGCATTCTGAAAAAACCATGATTTGTATTACATAAGGATCATCTTGGAGGCTTCTTTCTACCCCAAAAAAGTTTTCTCTAGGCATTCATGTTTGAGAGACATTTCAGAAAGACTAACAGTACTTTTTTCCCCATATTTGGATTCTGAAACCAATGGATGCAAAATAAATCAACATACTTCATTAAAACAGCAACAATTCAAACCTTGGTATGGAATTACAAGAAAAAAAGTACTTCACAGATTTCCTGGCACAGGTTTTCACTGAACAGCACAAAAATTCATCTCTGAATAGTTCCTTTTTACTGCTGCTTTTTATGTTGATACTAGAAACCCTAAACTACCTTGGCTATGGAAACTGTACACTCCTTCAAATCAAAGGAACAGACTCACGAATCAGGACCTTCAGGAAGTGGTCACTGGGTCAGGGGCCAAAAGTTATCCCCTTACCTCTCATACTCATCTACAGCTTTAGAAAGCTGGATAAAAAACTCATCCAGTCCTGTGCCAAGCACCGCAGAAACACCAACCACCTGTAAAAGAAAACAGACCAGAACTAGAGAGTAACTGAGCCAGGTTTTTAACACAGAAAAAAAACAAAATAAAAACAAACAAACAATCTCCCACAACAAAAACAAAAAACACATCATCATCACAAAAAAACCCAACAACAACAAATAATAACTATTTGTTTGTTTGGTTAGGGCAATTCAAAAGAAAGGTCAAGTCTTTCTGCTGTTTACTTGTTTATTATTAATAACCCAAGTTCTCATTGTGCATCTAGGGTTATAAGTGGTTAGCAAGTATCAGTGTACTAGAATTAAAAAGCAAAATAGACAACAAGAACTGACCTTTTGGCTCTGAAATTGCCTAATACTTTTTATTTAGCCAAAGCATGTTTAAAAAGTCCCCAGAACAGCAAGAGATGGAGAATTTAATCAGTTGCTATGACAATACATTCAAAATGCACTTCTACTTTCTAATTTGAACTTGTCTATCATTACACTTCTGGCCATTTGTTCTGCTTGTATTAAATCAATTATCTGAAAATACCTTTAATTGACACTATTACCAGCACAAAATCGTACATCCTCTAAAGAAAATTCTCCCTCTTTTTCATATGCAAGACAGTCTCCACTACTGACTTCCAAATGGAAGACCTTTCCCAACACAGCCTTGCATTTGATCATTAATACAGTAAATATGCAGACAGCTCTCCAAAGGATTTTAAGCATTATGGCTAGGCACTGTGCCAATATATATAAATATGTATACTTTCCCTGCACTTAAGTACAAGCTGCCTTTTACTCTGTAATCCTCTTCATATGACCTGCTCTCCATCCAGTGCTCTAACAGTTCTGACAGGCAGATAAATATGACCTGATCAGCAAATAAGGCACAGGAAGAATGTTAGTTCTATGGGACCACTACAATCCCTTTTTAAATTCTGTATATTGTTCCACATAGGACACTTACAATATTTTTGTTTTGGCTATATTATCATTACCTACATGAATGGAATAATTTCCTTCTTGTAATATCCACACAGCCAAGAAAGCTCGCTTGCTTTTTCTTTAGTAACAGCTGATGACAAACACAATCAGCTAAAATCTTTAGCACAGAATATGGGATCATTAACAGCCTCCAATGTATAGCGTTTTCAGAGAAACAATTAATTTGTCCTCTCAAAACCTGGTTGAGCGGAAGAACAATCTTCTTCTTGCACAAGCAAATATAAAGGGGTTTTTTTGTTTGTCTATTTGTTTCTGAGATTCTTTCCCTTCTTCCTATGTAGTAATTTGTCCAACTGTACTTGACACTTTCAGAACAAGGAAAATTACCTCAGATGGGAAATGCTGCAGCAAACAACACTGCCTCTTACCAGCCTATCTTAGCTTTTGTCTCATAATTAATCACAGTTCAATACTAAATTATTCAGTGTGACAAGCTACTAAAGTTATTGTATGTTCAAATCAGCAAATCCTCAACACAGGTCATCAACAGATTACAGTTCAAAAGGGCAGGACAAAGCCCCTTTACAGAAGGACGGAATGGTGGAGGTTGGACAATACCTCTGGAGATCATCTAGTCCAATCTCTCCTGCTCAAAAAGCAGGACTAGGTAAAACAGATTGCTCATGACTTTGCCTGAGCAGAAGTGTTTAAGCATCTCCAAGGATGGAGACTCCACAATTTCTCTGGACCATCTGTTGCAGTGCAGAATTAATAAAATTAAAGTAAGCTTTTTTCTCTTCCATTTAAACATAGTTTCCTGTATTTTACCTTGTGTCTATTGCCTCTTGTCCTTTCCTCATGCACCAGTGAATAGTCTGCCTCTCACCTTCCTTACACCCTCCTACCAGGCATTTATACACATCAAAAATATTCCCCTTGAACTTTCTCTTTTCCAGGCTTTTATGAGAGGTAATAAAAAAAGGAAGACTTTTACCTTCAGTGAGCTGTAAAATTCATCCAACACTAAACTCATAGAACGAGTCAGGTTACTGACATAGGAGGTCTCTTGATTCAGGGCATCCTGAAAAGTCTCAAAGTCCTGCATCCATTCCACTGCAAAACTGTGGTCAATTATGTCGGTCTGGAAGGAGAAGGAAAAATATTCAGAAGTAATAATCTTAGCCTTAAGCTGTTAAGTGGACAAATAAAAAAAATCAATGTTAAATTTATTTTTAAAATGTTGATCTTTTAAAAATATTCAGCCCTGGTCTGAAGTTTTGCAAGTCCACCTTTTATCAAATCAACTATGTAAACACAAGAAGAGAAGACGAACAACAACTACTCCAGGTTTAGGAAGGCAACAGTTGTTTAAGGAAACAATTGCAAGTCTAAAGCCTCCTATGGTTTTACTGGAAAGGGGCATCCAAAAATTGAATACTGTACAATGAAGTTTAAGATATAAACAGTAGATCATATGATTGAGGCCAGACAAGAACAACCCTCATTGAAGATCCCAAGCTTTCCTAATTGCCTGGAGGCCAGGGGAGTGAGGGCCACTTCCACGCTGGGTAACAGCCCACGGAATCTTTATGAAAGTGAGCTGTGTTCTGGCCCAAAGAAGTTATAATCTAAACTCAGTGCAAGACAACTGACACAAACAGGTGAGATGGTTCCACGATTTTACATGGATTCATACGAAAACAGTCTATTAGAGAATTTCATAAACATCCTGCCACATGCATATCCACGCTTAGCACAATATGAGGTGCCCAAAACTCTGATATATTTCATTTCCCTCACCAATGGGAAGGAGGAAGATAAAGTATTACCTAGCACTACTCAAGAGATTTGAGATGGAACTGAATCCACCAAGGGTCAAAGCCTGACTACTTAGAGTTATCTTGATTAAATTCTGTAAATAAAATTAAATCACCTCTACAAATTACTCCTTTTTCCCTCTCCAAATCTTAAAATTCTGTAAGTCTATGGGTTTGTCACTGTACATATATCCCAGTTCCCTGGGATTCTTCCACTCTTATCAAGAGTCAATTTTGTTAAAAATTAAATTTAATTAAATTCTGTTAAAAATTCTTCCAATGCTATTTGCTTTACTTTTTAGCAAAGGCTAAAAAGGAGATCAAAATGAAGTTTGAAGTTACAAATCCTAAGCCTCAGGCCTACCTTTCCTTGCACACACAGTGCCACTTCTTTTAGTCTTTTAGAAAGTGTATTTTCTTAAGAGAGAATTACTTTCTTATCTCATGTCTTTTTCTACTAAAAAAAAAGCTAGACAGCTTATTCTAATATTACTGTCTAGAGTCAGGAAGAAATCAGTGTACGAAAAGTTGCTCAGTAAGCAAGCAGATACCATACGTATGCATGGTTTGGGTCACTGGGCAGATGGGTGGAGTTGGAGGACAGTAGACACTAATCCTACTCAACTGCTGTGAGGGAAAATATGACAGTCAAGGCATGGTATATGTGTGTGCACACACAAAGCTTGCTGTGTTGGGGATATGAAGACAAAGGATGCCTGTAGAGAGCAGTTACTCGGACCAAAAATCTAATGGGATTCTTTTAATATCTGAAATTGTTATGTTTAAATATATAGTTGTTAAGCTCAAAAGCATTAAAGCTACAAGTTCCTTACAACAACAGTGGATGTGTATCCTTAGCCTAGTAAGTATCTGCTCTTTAGCAAATAACCAAACATCTTTTTTAAGTTTTGCCTGCTACAACAGGTGGGACTCCTCAGTCAAAACAGGCAGGTGTTACACCATTCTCACCGTGAGTTATTAGCCTGCTGCTGAGTGGAAATAATTAATAATGAAGACAAATATTCTGGGGAAACAGGGCGTGTAAGAGCAGATTCTATCATGACTTTACCCTTTTTTTACAGAGTTACGTTTCCCCATAATCCAGGCTTAAGGTGCAAAACGTTTCAAATTGTTAGCACCCTCTCTGACTTGAATATTTGGGTGCAACTGCCCATCCCTGATTATTCTTGTGCATTTGGATTCCAGATTAAAGATCCTTTTTAGATTCAGTTATCAGCCTGCAGCTCCCTCCCAGCCTCTCTTTTCTAGAAAAATCTATTATTGTGGTAAGACAAAGACACCACAGCAAAGAAGCTAAACAGAACAGTGTCCCATGAGGACATAGAAAGCAGAGCTTTAACTTACTTTGTTCATGACTACAATGAAAGGCAGCTTTGTCTTGTACAGGATACTGGGGGGGAGACACAAAATAAAAGTTTAATTTAAAACTTCCTAGATAGAAAGCAATTTAAACATAAGGCAGACAAGACTTGTGCAAAACTGAATACATTTGACTTCAAAAGATAATTATTTTCCTCTGCACCAAATAGAATATAATTTTCACCCAGGTCCTGCTCACAATCATTGAACAAAATATGCTCCTCCAAGATGTAAGATACAAAATCTCCTACACACCCAGTTGACTTTGGTTACCATTTTCTATGACGCTAAGATCCTGGTTTTTATCTCTGTGCATTTTGCATTTGACTCAAGCCTTAGGTTCTCAGAGATTATTTGTGAACTGAGCAACGAATTCAAATAACACAGAACATCTATAAAGCAAAATTACCTTGACACATGAGCTCACATATTCATTTCACTGTATGTATTATATGATCTTTTGCTCAAACTAATGTCAGAAAATGCAATATGTAGTAAGACACCGTTTGCACACTCCTATCATAGTGATACAGCTCTTGACCTTGGTACAAGGATTGAGAGGTTTTTTGAAAACCTTTTACCAACATTTACCATGAATTATGACAGCTCTAGCTATGTTGATGGTTCCACAGGTATTTAGTCTCTGGTATGACATGAAAGAAAACAGATAAATTCACGTATGAAGAAGAAAACAATAAATCAAGAGCTCCATGCTATGTTGAACTCCAAACAAATCTTGAAGAATCTCTTAAAAGTATCAACAACATTAAAAAATAGAATAGAATACTATGTATTTACAAGAAGGAGCTTAAACTAGCCTGTCTTGATTCATGTTAGATAACTGGTTGTATAAGCAACAGGCAATATGTTAGATCTAATATAACCAGCCTTCCTCACGCTAAAGTCTCATGGATTATTTAATGCTTTCATGGAAGTTTTGACCCAATGACCTCCAGATGTCCACTGACACCTAAATTATTCTGCTTGTCTGATGGGAAAATCACTAAGAGAATAACCAAACCAGTAGACTAAGTGGATGTGAGGCGTCCAAGTGCACTCGCAAGCACAAATCCAACCATACCCTGGGCTGCATCAAAACCAGTGTGGGCAGCAGGGCAAGGAAGATGATTCTCCCTTTGTACTCTGCTCTCATCCCACCTGAAGCACTGAGCCCACCTCTGGGAACCACGGTAAATATGGACTTGCCAGAGTGGGCCCAAAGGAGGTCACGAAAACCATCAGAGAACTAGAAGGCCTCTCCTATGGAGACAGGCCAGAGAGTTGGGGTTGTTCATCCTGGAGAAGACTTCAGGAAGTTTTACTGCAGCTTTCCAGTAAATAAAGGGATTTATAAGAAAAACGGAGAGAGACTTTTTACCAAGGCTTGTAGTGATAGGACAAGGAATATACCGACAAAATTTTTCATGACAACAGTGGAGAGGTATTAGAGCATACTGCACAGGGAAGCTGAGGCTGCCCCATCCCTGGAAGTGTTCAAGGCCAGGCTGGATGGGACTTAGAGCAACGTGAGATAGTGGAAGGTGCCCCTGCCCACAGAAGAGAGGGTGGCCTTTAAAGGTTCCTTTCAAACCAAATCATTCTATGATTCCCCTCCAAAATAACTACCAAAGAGACGCAGCAATCAAAGCAGATGGACTGCATTGCCAGCTTTTCTTACCTGCAGGCATACAGCATGTTGGACATAAACGTGATAGGGTTAGTACTGCGAGAGGTGTCCATCACATAGACAACAACAGAAGGAAAAGAGGAAGCCTGGGAACACAAAGTAAAAGACAGTTTAACTAGGAGTACACTGATCAACAGCCAGGTCATTCACACAGCTTCACTGTCCAGTCATGCAAAAAGCACTTACCAAGGCCTCAGTTATGATGGTTCCTGATGCTGACCAGGTGAATACCTCAATTTGCCCGGGTGTGTCAATAATAACATACCTGGCAAGAAGTCACCCCAAACAACAAAAAGGGAAAATTAGTTAAGCATAGGGTCCTGTTCTGACTAGATTACCACCAGAATTCAATAGCAAATGACATGACTATTCTGTTACAGACGAGAAAAGTTTCTCCCAAATAGTGATGAGATTTATGGGCACGCCTGAAAATTTCCTGGGAGAAATTTATAACTAAGAAGTTTGCACTATCTTGAGTTGAAAGCACCAATCTGACAGACACTTAGTACAGAAAACTCTTCAGAAGAAGAATTAATTGCTGCCTATTTGAACAATATGTGAGAGAAAATGATAGTCTAATGGAAGACAAGAAGAGCAGAACTGTAATCAGCAGACTTTTCTTCGATCTATCCGAAGAAAGTCTAGTTTATCTGTTCTAATTCTATGCCCTTTTCTACATGAAACTTATACAAAGGCTGAAAAAACAACTAGAAAACATGGAGAGAAGCTTTTTAGAATTTCACATGACTTTCCCACACTGATCCCAGAAAAGCAGAACTCGGTAGAATGTACTCACTTGGATGCATTCTGCCTTTTTTCAATAAACTTCATCACCTGATCGAAAAAGCAGAGTATACTTGGTATTTAGGCTCACAACAGGAAACCTTCATCTTCATTTTGTAACAGAAATTGCATTAACTTGCACAGCTGCAGGTGTGTATCAAAACATTAAAGTCTTTAAGCTTTTCACAGCGTGAGAATGCCCTACTAAGAGGAAGGGTAAAAAATGCTCAGACCCTGCATAGGTCAAAGACAACCTCGATTTTGTCTGTGTACTGGTACCTGGCTAAAGAAATAGTAGAACAACCGCAGTTGTTCCTTGCCTTTTCACTAAGAGATTGTCTAGGTGTGTAACATCAGTCCCCACCTCTGAGCTACTTTAGTGTTATGATTTGGGAGGGCTGTCGATTATCAAATTGAAATCAGGAAAACTTAACCTGTTTCCAGAAGTGAGCTTCCCTACTTCAAAACCAGAGCATTCATACAAAAGATTTTATAGTGAACATGGTGCAACAACAGTCCTATGCAAAGACTAAAGAATGTTCTGTACATGTGGCTGCTAAATTTTACTTTAAAAAAAAAAAGCTGAAAAACTGAAATCTCTCAAATGAAATCTAATGTACTCTGACTGCATTGTTCGATGCAGGGTTCTGTAGGGAGAATAACTCCCCAGAAATATTAGAAGGCTAACCAAATACATTGCCCTCTGAGACTCCAGACAGACAAAACTGCACAGTCATCGTAGACACCCAGCACAGATCATAGCAACAGCACACATAAACAACCTTGTACCTGGTCAAATCTTGTAGCAAAGAGATTGAGAGAGGTCACTATTCCACCATTTGGGCCTAGCCCATATCTGATGCTTCATTTAGGAAAGCAGATGGTTACGCAGACCCCAGAGGGCTTTTTTTTCAACTCTGACAACACCTGGCCATGTGCAATGCACACTGGATACCTTGAAGCAAGAGACAATACCCCCTAATACACGATTAAATCTTCTAAGTGATGCAGCAGCATAACAAGGTGTCTCTCTCTTACCCAAACAGGTGTAATTTACAGAAGGAAGAGGGGCTACATGGTTTCCCCTTGATATTTTTGGTTTAACTGTGCAAGAACCAGCACTGACTCATCTGTACACACTGTGTTATAAATCACTACTCTCAATATCCAGACATGAGGCCAGACACCCTCCTTAGGCCCTATTTAATGAAATACTAAAACTCCAGTAGCAGTTAACAGACACAGTGAAACAAGTAATGCACATACGTATCAATTAGAAACTTATATTTTGGATGTTTTGCTGGTAACTCCAAATCAAACAACAGCCAAAATCAAGAATCCTATTCCCCATTCCCCACCCCTATTCTTGTGTAAAATACTAAACTTAAGAGTCGTACTAATATAAGAGACATACTTGTATGTCAAATCCAAGGACTGAATTTTGTCTCCATCTGCACAAGCTATTACTTAGGAGACCAAGGAGCTCCACAGCCCTATGGAAGTGCAGTCGCTTTAGTGTAATGTTACTGCACTACCAACATTCCAATGTCTCTGAGATTCAGAGAGACAACAGTGCTTTGATTACTGTCAGAGAACGTGGAAGTAGTTCTCCCCATCTACTACAAGAAAATAGGAATGTCCGTATTTGCTTATAACATATAAAATGAAATGTTAAAACATGAGAAAAGGCTGCTGGCTTCCACAAAAAAATAAACAAGTTCTCCGAAAGAACAAAAAAAAAAAAAAAAAGGAAAAAAAAAAAGGGAAAAAATATGTGGGCAGAGTATCTATTATTTGTAAAAACTTACTGTTAGGCAGAATAATTTTTAGCACAGGAGAAAATGACCTAAGGACTATTAAATCTTGTAGAACGCACATTCCTAATGTCACATGCAAGAAATACATAGTCAAAACCTTCTGATTTTCACACAACATTCCGCATTACTGCAACTCCCCCGACTTCCTGGGATGGTCCTGTGCAGGGCCCAGAGTCGGATGCCATGATGCTTGTGGGTCCCTTCCAATTCGGCAGATTCTGTGATTCTGTGATTCATCACAGTGTGCATGTGACAGACTATTTTCACAAAACTTGAGATTTCAAATATCATTATTCAGAAAAAAAAAGGATACTGTTTCATGACTTCTTTGTACTTCACAGTGTCCCTGATATCTAAGGAAGAAAGACACACAAGCAGTTTTCCAACCCCCAGCTGGTCACCATCAGCTAACAAAGCACACTTATCTATCTGTATTACAAGAAATCCAGCACTGGAACGGACATTCCAATTATTAATCTAACATCAGTGAAACAACTCACGTACCCACACAGCCTTTCTTAGCCCCTGGAGAGGCAGGCCGACATACTTCACAAAATTTAAGACACAGGACTGTGACAAAACTAGGGATTGCTACTGCGCTTTGGAATAGCAAAATATAAGGTCTGTTCTATTACTAAGATATTTTCTCTAAAATTTGTGTCTTTTTAAGTGCTTTAAAGCTGTTAGTTGGTAGCATATATGGCAACCACTATCATGGATGTAGGGAACCAGATCAAATCTGCTAATACTTTCATCACTGACAAAGAAAAAACTTCCAGAACCCAAACACATCAAATCAGAGCAGATTATGTAAAAAACCATACAAATGCGATGGAAGAATGCCTTTAATACTAAAAATTCCCATGCTAAGGACTGTTTCGAGAAAGAAGTTAACACTAAAAAAAAAAAAAAAAAAAAACACCAAACCAACCAAAAAACCACCACCATCTTCTTGTGTTAGAACTTGGAATCTCTTAAGGGTAACCCAGCCAAACAGCTCACGCACCCGCCCGCGGTCCCTGGGACAGGGGCGGGTTCTGTCGCTATTGATGGCACTTGCTCTCTCTCGGAGGACTCCAGGCACACGCCGCCCCTCCGGCCGGGCCCACCCGCGCCCGCCCCCGTCCGGCCGGGCCCCGCCGGGCGCAGCGCTCACCGATGTTGGCGGGGAAGGGCAGGTCGCGCACGGCGGGGTCCAGGTTGATCACGTACGGGGGGGAGCGCTGCCCGTGCAGGTG
>VZRE01014694.1:15448-47395 GCA_013396775.1 Cephalopterus ornatus
CGGGGGCTGCCCCGGGGTGCGCGGCCGGGCCGCGGGCCAGGACCTGCCGTGAGATGGGCTCCGCCGTCGGGATGGCGGGAGCGGGCCGGCGCCCCCAGGGGTGTCGCTGGGCCCGGCTCTGGAAGGAGAGCGGCCCGGTCCGGCGCGGGGAGCGGCCCCGCTCTGTTAGCGGGCGGGCGGCGAGCAGGATCCGCTTCGGGCTGCCGCGGAGCGGCAGCGGCCCCTCTCCGCCCCAAGGCCGGACCGCCCCTGACTCTTCTGGGCCCAAACTTGGCAGGGACCCGCAGCAGGGCACTGCTGGCGCCAGGGCTTGCGCTGGGGCCCAGAGGCCTTCGCTGCAGGACAGCGCAGTTCATGGAGCTTGCGGGTGGCCATGGGAACGTCCCGGGGACACTCGGGGCCCGCAGGATGCCCGGGGTTCCCACTGTCACTTCAGGACCCTCGGTTCCCGTGTCAGAATCCTCCCGTCGGGCAGTTCCTATGCTGGGCTTAAGCACTGTGTGCCCGGGCTGGATGCTGGGGAGCAGCCCGTCTCGAGCAGCAGCCGTGTTTCAGCGCACCGGAAGGGTGCAGGGGCAGGCAGAGATCGCCGCTCTCCATCTTTCAGGCTTTGAACCGCTGTTTCTCTTTCTTACCTGTGCAAGGGAGGTGGCTTTTTTGTTTTCCTTATGTCCAGCCCTTGGGCATTCCTGCATGGAATAGTCTCCTCTCTAAGTGGGAAAGTACACTGTATAAAAGAAAAAGCATTCAGAACTGACCTTAAACACCAGCTTCTGTAGGTGTTTCCTTCCTAGTTGCTGCTATCAACTTCTCAGGAAGGAATGTCTGACAGATCATCTGCACTCTCCTTTTTTATTGCAGATGCTGCAGCTGCCACCAAAGTTCTGCATACTAATCTTCACTTTCATGCAAATTTTTTTAGTTCTAAAAACCCCGTGAATCTTCAAACATGTGGCACATTTGTCGGTCATTTTGATTCTTCTAATGAAGAATTTCAGCAGACTCTGTCTGTCTGTTTCTTCATTTTTGTTGTTGTAATTTCATAGCACTGATTTTTTCTGGCTGCTCCTCAGTGAGGTTTCTCCACATTTCTCATTTCCATAACCTTTCCAAAAGGAGCCTCTGGGGCTGGAGGCTCAAGGAGAGTCTGAAGCTCCATGGACACAGTTTTAAGAATTCCGCTAAATATTTGTGTCAGTGCATGCTACTGAATTTGCTCACTGGTGGTTGGAGTCTCTCACAGTTGATCATGTGCGTCACATTTTTCTATAAAGAAGACGTGTAATTTAGCAATATTTTCCTTTTTTTCTTTTTTCTTTTTTTTCTTTTTTCTTCTTTTATTTTTTTTCTTCCAGTTTCTTAGCCAGTTCATGTACGTGGCAAAATACTACCTCTGTTCGCTAAATTACAGTTTTGGTTTTCACATGCTTCCATTGGGCAATGATTTTGGGTCTTTTAGTCTGTATAACCAAGATTTTTGTCTTGGTTTTCTGAATCAAGAATGACATTGAGTCATTATTAGTATTTGGAAGAAGGTGGTGATTAAATACAAAGGGTAACAGTGAATGGGGTGACATCAGACTGGCGACCTGTCACTGTTTGAAATTTTAAAATAAATTAAAAAATAAAACAAAAATTAACTCGGAGGAGCTGTTGACTCCCTCGAATGCAGGGAGGCCCCACAGAGACCTCAACAAATTAGAGGGCTGGGCAATCACCAACTATATGAAGTTCAACAAGGGGAAGTGCTGGATTCTGTTCCTGGGATGGGACAACTCCAGATATACAGGCAGACTGGGAATGAGATGCTGGAAAGCAGTGCTGCAGAAAGGGACCTGGGGGTCCTGGTGGGTGCCCAGTTGGGTATCAGGCCCAGCATTGCCGGCTGGGCCAGGGAGGGGATTGTCCCACTCTGCTGTGACCTGGGGCGACCTCACCTGCAATATTGGGGCAGTTTTGGGCATCATGATAGAAGATTGATATTTAGGTCTTAGAGAGCATCCAAAGGATGCAGCGAAGATGGGAAGGGCCTGGAGGGGAAGCCGTGTGAGGAGCAGCTGAGGGCACTTTGTGTGTTCAACTGGAGAAGAGGAGACTGAGGGGAGACCTTATTGCAGTTACAACTTCCTTGGGAGGGGCAGAGGAGGGGCAGGACTGGAGGGACAGGACTCCAGGGAACAGCTGGAGCTGTTCTGGGAAGGTTTAGGTTGGATATTAGAAAAAGGTTCTTCATCCAGAGGGTGGTTGGGCGCTGAACAGGCTCCCCAGGACAGTGGGCACAGCACCAAGGCTGACAGAGTTCAAGAGGCATTTGGAAAATACTCTCGGGCACAGGGTATGACTCTTGGGGAATGTCCTGTGCAGGGCCAGGAGTTGGACTCGATGATCCTTGTGGGTCCCTTCCAACTCGGCATATTCTGGAATTCTGTGAAACGATTGTCCACATACTAGGCGCAACATTAGCAAATAAGTTGTTCATACTGTATTGGGAATGTACATTTAGATAGGTCTGTTAAATTACATGTGTTAATAGGAGCCTAACAAGTGGTAAGTGACAAAAAAAATCTTTGTTAAATAAGAAGGACTGTGATGTGGATAAAGTGAACATCTGGGCAGCTGATGGAGTATGGCAAAGTGAGATTAATGAAAAGAGCGTGAAGGAGACTAGAGACAACATTCTTGGCAACATCCGTGGTAAATGCAAGAATTAATTAAGGAAAAAATAAAACACTGTGTAAAAACTAACAAGTTAGGATCTAAAATGTATGCCATCGTGTGATAAAGTCTAAGCAGAAAGTATGTATGGCTGAATGTACTGGAGACAAAGAACACTCCACTATGTCCCATTGCAAGTGGAAGAACTGGCTTTCATATGAGGAGGGTGGAGGCACTCATCCCTGATTTGATTCCAGTTATAATTCAGCTGGAATTGGAAATGTTAAGCACTTCCACTGTTGTGGAAAACAGTGGTTTCCTTTTCGAAGGATGTTGTATACGCATCTTCCATGTGCAGGTGATTGTGTTTGACTGGAAAGCAAAGCATGCTAAAAGAAGACGACGATGCTTATGTGAATTGTTCTGTTTTGTTAGAACACCAGGACTGGACATCACAGACAGCAGAAGGTCAAGAAGTCCTTGGAAAATAAAAAGTATGTGAATGTTTCTTGTCTAGTTTGACTGAGGGCAAGAAAAAAGCTGAGAGATTCTTATTGAAAAACTGTATCTGGTTGTTATATAATGGGAATTTTAAGAGCTGCATCAGTTTTAGTTTGATAAGAGTCTCAACTGACTCTGCTTATTGGTTTGTGGGAAAAGTGCTTTTCTGACACTTCAGTGTGGGGGTTTTTTTATTTTTTAAAGGATTTTAACACTGTGAAGATAAATATTTTAAGTCCAAGACCACATGGTCTTCCAAAATCTGTGTATTTTGGGTGTGATTGTAACTGAAAGGCTTTAATTTGAGAATTCCTCTCCCCATGTTTCTGCATTACCTCCTTAAATATAGTATATGTTGATCTGACTTGGTACTGTCAGTGTCCCCCACTTATTAATTCCTGAATTGATGGGTTAAAAGGTGAGCTCCATAGCTCAGGGTGTGGAAGATTATTAGTGGAATGGCCGCCACAGTCATCACTCAAGTGATCTACTTATTTCAGTCTGTGAATTGTAGTAGCAAAGTGTTTCTATTCTCTGTTCTTTCATCTTTACGTTAATGGTGTTTGCCCAGAGAATACTGGGCACAGAGATACTCTGTGTTTCTTTGACACCTCATTGGTTTGCTGTTATGTACTGAAGTGTAAATATCCAGGCATGCCAAGCCTGAGAGACATATTTGAGAACAGTGAAACAGAGTTCTCTTTGATCTCTAGGAAAAAAATTCAGTGCCACTGATAAGTCTGAATTAGTCTTAATGTAGTTTAACTTTTGGGATATACTAGAAGGTTGTCTTCATTGCTGAAAGCCTTGGTAGTTAAACTTTTAAAATTCGTACTAGCATTAACGCTTTTAATTATGTAGTGCCAGCCTTGACTCTGGGAATAGAGACTGAAGGAGATCTTGCCCTTTGTGGGATGGAAAATGTCTCTTTTGTAGTGATGGGCTGCAGAAAAATTCATATATTCTACATTGGTTGCTTAAAGATAAATGCGTATTTTTAAACTGAGATTCGCTTGTGCTTCTAAAGTTGAAGGTTTGAGGTAGAAGGAATATTTTTTCTGCTCCTCTTGAGAGCTTTCTAGTGTCATTATCTAAAAGACGTACTGAAAAATAACACTGAAGATGGTTTGTCTTGGTGGCATTTTTCAGTTCCCAAAACACAGGAGATTGAATAAACTATGGGATGAATTTTTAGAATACTTGGGAAGATGAAAGGGGCGTTGTCTGTGAACTGTGATTGTGTGTATATATATCCGTATACAGATACGCATCCATATACCTAGGATTTCAACTTGACGTTTTCCAGGTCTAAGCAATTTGAGGAGGTGGAAACTACTGTTCTAGAAGTGAACAGTAACTATGATGACACGGTGAGCAACATTTCTTCTGCCTCACCGAAGTGCCCAGTGAATGGGAGCACAGAGTCCAGAAGCAAGCGGACCATTCGCAGACCTGCTTACTGGCTGGAAATGAGAGGAGTGAAAAACAGTGTTAACAAATCTCCAGAAAAAAGAGGTACTTATCACTGTTCGTTCAATGCAAAATGTTCTTCTCTCTGGTTCTTTTGTGAGAGATTAGTTTGCTTCTGAAAGATATGGTGCAGTTCAACCACAAATTACAAGTTTCCTAGTGCTGCTCCTGTATTAGAAAAAATAAACTTCTTCCACTGCAGAAATATGGGTACAATTCTTGGACATTACACAGTTCCCTTTGAGTGACTTGTCTGTTAGAACTGATGATTCTGTGGCTGAACTCGATTTTACCTGTAGAAGAGACGTGTGGAAGAGTTATGCCAGTCATATCAGAAAAATGCTTTGATAGCTTTGAAAATAGAACCATCAACACTGAAGATGTGGCAAAGAGGACCATTCAGCAATATTTGGGATTAGACACAGCTTTTGTGTTTGCTCAGTTATTATTTTTTAAGGGTGTCTTTATTTCTTTTATTTTCTTGCTTCTGACATTTATGATTTCCTGACTGGGAGTTGGGTCTTAAGTTGTTGTAGGAACGTTCAGATTTCCTGGCCTACGAGCTGTTTTCCAAACTTACTGTATGGCAGAGAGCCAAAACTTCGATCTGCTTTATTGTTCTTTCTTCTTATCTCTGAGTCAGAATCTGTATTCCATCCTGTCGTGGGGAGAGGCAAATCTGGTAGCTTGATAGAAACAAGATTGCTGAAGCTCCATATCCCCAGGTCCAGCTGGTGGCGAGACTGAGCATGTATTCCTGTAGGAATAAACGCAGACATAAAACATACATACACAGCAGCCACATGGATCAGCACTCACACAAACAGCACCAACAGCCTCCATCCTGTTCCCTCTCTGGCTGATCAGGATGAAGATGTGTTAGTGAGAGAAAAGAAGCATATAAAAAAGTATATATAAGAGAAGTACATATATGTATGTGTGTGTTTGGTTGTGCACACATGTGCAATGTAGATCTCTCCTGCAGCTGGACTTAAACACTTAGTCTACTCAGTACCTGGTCTTTGGATCCCAGTCTCCTCAGTTTCTGGTACATGGAGGTACTAGCTCCTGAAGCCTGCAGAGCCAGGCCAGGAGTGGGTGCAGACCTCCTTACAGACAGACTCACACTCACAGAGTGCAGGTGAAGGGTTTATGACATAATGTAGCACCTTCTGGGTCTCATCTCAAGAAGGATTATTTTCCCAGACCATGCTGTGGCACTGCTTCTTCCATATCTTCTGTGTCAGAGAATTGCAGGCTGTGGAGTGCCTAAATGTTGCAGAGTTAGAAGGCTATCTCACTAGTTAGAGTCTAACTCACTGGTGTCCAGGTGCCTTAAAAGAACTACTCTTTTTTTTTTATTACATATTTGAATCCAAGGGTAAGCTGGGGCAGCATAGACTCAAAGACTGAATACTGAGACTGAAGCATTTCTGTTCTTCCTTATCAGGAGAAGTACTATTAAAAGGCAAGAGGAGATCTGAGCAAGGGCAAGGCGAAGATGTTGAAGACTCTCCTAAGAAGAAGCAAAAAATTTGGGGTAATACAAATAACTTCTAATTCCTAACTACAAACCTCCAGGTACTTCAGACTTCTCTACCCAAATGTCATCTTCTACAGTCTTCAAACTTTATTTTGGATTCTGGATATTTTGTTCTAGGAGACTGTTGACTAGTGTGTGCTTTACAGTGGGAGGTGATTGTTCTGTCTTAGAAGTCCAACAAAGGGAGGGAGGAAAGGAAATAGGGGAAGTGTAGGCTAGTCTGCATCGTTTCAGTTTCCCAAAAGATTATAGACTAAATAATCAGACAGATTACTTGTAAACATCTGGAGATTAATGAGTAGATGATAACAACAATATGGGTTTGTTAAGAAATCAAATCCAAACACTTTTATTTTGCCACAGAGACAGAGGGGAGAAATGCTTGATATCATAGGTCCTTCATTCCTTCAAAAGGTTTGTCAGTCAGTGGTTAGGTGAAAAAGGAGGTGTACAAGTGGTGAAAGTAGGAGCAGGTGACACAGGAGAAGTGTACATTTGCTGTCCAGTCTTGCATGGATGATGTTAGGAAAGCCAAGGCCAACCTGTTTTGAATCTTGGAAGGCATGTGAAAGGCAACAAGAAAGGATTCCACAAGACCATGAACAGCAAAGGGAAGACTAGGGGAAACGTCAGTGCACTATTCACCAGAGCAGGAGAGCTGGTGACAGAGGACATGGAAAAGGCTGAGGTACTCAATGCTTCTTATGCTTCAATCATTATCTGTTACAGGAATCCTTCAGGAATCCCAAGAGCCTGAGACCAGACAGAGAGAAAGTCTGGAACAAGGAAGCCTTACACTCAGTGAAGGAGGACGAGGTTAGAGCACTTAAACTGGATTTATCAAATCATTTGCCAGCAGCCTTGGTTAAGGGGGAAGGTCCCAGAGGACTGGAGATTAGCCAGTGTGACACCCATCTGCAGCAAGGGTCAGGAGGAGGATCCAGGAAACTACAGGCCTGTTGCTCTGACCTTAGTGTCAGGGAAGCTCATGGAGCAGATTATCTTGAGTACCATTATGTGACACGTCTGGGACAGCCTGGTGATCAGGCCCAAACAGCATGGGTTTAGGAAGGCTTGATTAACCTGATGTGACAGGTTAAATAACCTGCTTGACTAACCTTTTGTGAAAAGGTGCTGCACTTCATAGGTGAGGGAAGGACTGTGGACATTATTTACCTGGACTTTAGTAAAGCCTTTGACACCATTTCTCACATCATTCTTCTGAGAAACTGGCTGCTCATGGCTTGGACAGGGGCACTGTTTAGAAAGCTGGCTGGATGGCTGGGCCCAGAGAGTGGTGGGGAATGGAGTGACATCCATCTGGGGCTGGTCACCAATGGTGTCCCCAGGGCTCAGGATTGGGCCAGTGTGGTTTGATATCTTTATTGATGATCTGGACAAGGGATTGAGTGCACCTTCAGTGAGTTCGCAGATAACACCAAGAGGACTCTGTAGAGAGATCTGGACAGGCTGTATCAATGGGCTGAGACCAACGGTGTGAGGTTCAACAAGGCAAAGTGCCAGGTCCTGCCCTTGTGTCACACAACCCCATGCAGCACTACAGGTTTGGGGCAGTGTGGCTGGAAAGCTGGAAAAGGACCTGGAGGTATTGGTCAACAGTGACTCAACATGATCCCGGGTGTGCCCAGGTGGGCATGAGGCCCCTGGGCTGTCCCAGCACTGCTGTGGCAGCAGGGCCAGGGCAGTGCCCGTCCCTGTGCTGGCACTGCTGCGGCACCTCCAGTGCTGGGGCAGCTCTGGGCCCCTCACACAAGAGACACAGTGAGGGGTTGGAGCATGTGCAGGGAAGGGAACAGAGCTGGGAAGCGGCTGGAGCAGCAGGCACGGCTGAGGGAGCTGGGGGGCCCAGCCTGGAGAAAAAGAGGCTCAGGGGATCTTCTGGCTCTGCAACTCCCTGACAGGAGGGGGGAGCCGGTGGGGGTCAGGCTCTGCTCCCAGGGAACAAGGGACAGGAGGAGAGGGAACAGCCTCAAGTTGCACCAGGCTTAGATGTGATATTGGGAATAGTTTTTTCCCCAAAAGAGCTGTCCAGCCCTGGCACAGCTGCCCAGGGCAATGGAGGAATCCTCTTCCTTGGAGGGACTTAAAAGCTATGTGGATGTGGCACTTGGGGACATGCATTAGTGGTGGCCTTGGCAGTGCTGAGGAATGGTGGTCTTAAAGAGCTTTTCCAACCTAAACAATTTATGACTCTAAGTCCCGCGGAGCCTGACAGGTTGCACTGATTGCTGAGAGCTGGCTGATGCTGTCATGAGGCCACTCTTGGCTGTCTTTGAAAGGTTGTGACAACTGGGAGAGGTTCCTGAAGTCTGGAAGAGAGCAAATATCACCCATCTTCAAGGACAGAAAGAAGGAAGATCTGGGGAACTACAGGCCAGTCACCTTCACCTCAGTCCCTGGGAATGTGATGCAGAGATTCATCCTGGAAAGCGTTTCCAAACACATGAAGGACAAGATGGGGATTTGGAGTAATCAACATGGATTCATGCTGGGCAAATCCTGTCTAATCAACCTGATAGCCTTCTACAATGAGGTCATTAGCTTAGTGAAATAGGAGTATAGAATGATGATTCACGGTCTGTCCTTAGATTCAGTTCTAACTATTGATTTTGTCACCAAGGACTTGGAACTCTGTAGGCAGCACAAAGCTGAAAGAGGTGGCAAGTGTAGCAGAGAAAAGGCTAAAAGTGAAAGTGATCTTGAGGTTAGAGAAACAATTTAAAAATAGAACAGAGAACAGTGTGTAAAATTAAAGATTCTATAGTTTGGGGAGAAATGCTATCATAGCGGTAAACCAAAGAACAACCTTTCAGGAGTCAGTGCTTCAGAAGAGGATTCGAGATTTATAACAGATCAAAAGCTGAATAGGGACCAGCAGTGTCATACTTGTTTTTAAAAAGGCAGATGTTAGACTGAGAACTTTGAGAGGAATGTAAAGTTCTCAGACATGTGCAGTAATTTTCTTGCTCTACTGCAGGGTCACATGTGGAGTGCTGTTTCCAGCAGCAGGCACTTCAGCTCAGGAAATGTGTGGTCCAGCTGAAGAGGTCAGGGAGATGAGAGCAAAAAGCATAACCCATGAGAAAATGCTGAAACAATAAGAGTTGTTTAGTCTAAAGAAGACAGGAATGAGTAGAGAAATGGGACTTTCCATTTGGTTGTCATTAGATGGGCTCAGCTAAACTGTGCACAGAGGATGTTTCAGTGTGAAGACTTCCGATCTCCTGAGCTTTGTGTGTGAAAAACCATACACCTACAAATATCTGGATAGGACTAATGCCTGCCACTGTAAATAGCCATGGATTTTGAAGGGGAGTAGGAAACATAATCTTGAAATTCATTTAAAAAAAAGCATTGAACATTTCTGAATGAGTAACTTTGAGACAGCAGGCTAAATAGCAGCCTTCTAGCAAAAAGATCTGCTTTTTTGTAACAAAACTAGCAGAACTAAGTCTTCTGGACTGTCTTGTTTGTGTTATAACAGGAAAAAACCGGCAAGCTGGAACAAAACAAAACTCCAAAAGGAAAGGCCACTGTGTTCAGAAAGAGACAGAAACCTATGGCACAGGTAAGAAGAACAGGCAGTTGCCCAGAATTGTTTATAAAGCAGCCAGAAGATAAATGTGATTCTAGGATTTGAATCTGAGCAATAACTTGTGTTTCTGGTGTTTCCATTTAGTTATTTGCTTTACTGTTGACAAGGAAGAGCTGGCTGCTGTCCTTCTGGCACTGTGTCAGTACTGCAGAGCAGAGCTGGAGGGACTGCACACTGCCTGAGTGTAGTTCCACATGCTTTTGCCACTGCATAATGGAACAGTGAAGGGGGAATCACTTTTTGAACTGAAGAAAAGCCTGTTAAAATAGGTGCATTTAAAAACTCATAAAAATATTTATATTTTTACTCAGCAGAATATGTTTGCAGGAAAAACTCTGTAGCTGTTGCTGCCAGATCACCTTTTCTGGGAACCAGAGACTTGAGCAGTCTGTTGAAGAAAAATAAAACTAGCCTTGACTCAGTGAGTGGAATCACTCGGTATTTGTAGTTCACAGTACTCATTAAATACCCCGGTTTTCTGCCAAGTGCTGTTTGATTCACAAACTTTCCTCCAGCCACCTGGGGAGGAACAGCCTTGGGCTGTTATTACTGGGAAAAGAGGAAAGACTTTGGATCTTGTAATGGTAAGAATTCAGGCAGATGGTTCTAAGACACTTTCTTCCCAGAACCAATTTCAGTAATTTATAATCCTTGTGGATTATGCCAAACTTTTGCTTGGCATTTCACAGAGAGGCCAGGAACTGGAAACCATGCCACACAGGGTGCTTTTCCCTGGCTATTGACCTGGTGGTGCAGCTAAACATTCATAGAATTATAAAGATCCAGTTAGTAGAGGGAAACCATGGACTTTGCCTGAGACTGTTCAGTCACAGCTGTGACTGCTTTTACTGGGAAAACTTGTCTTTTTGCCAAAACACAAGTTTACTCAGCATGCTAAAGTAATTGTGTAACAGAAATGAACAAAGGAAAAATCTCTTATCAGACAAGTGGAAGAACACTCCTACCAAGAGACTGGTAGGATTAAAGGGTTTTGTAAAATGCTCTTCCAGAAGGAGTGGCGTGTGCCTTGTCACATGATGTACTTAAAACTGCAGATGAGCTACACCTGTTGAAGTGTAGCTGGACATGAGTTTGGTAACATGTGTCCTGTTTCTTTCTAGAGTTCATTGTACACACGGAAGAAAAAAAAAAAGATCTTGTGTTAGCAGTTACATGCCAAACATTGTTTTTTGACAGGTAGTATGGAAGAGCAGTGGTCTTTGGAGATTCAGGACAAAGGCCGAGTTACCTGTCCCACATGCCGGGCTGTGGTGAGAAAGACTATAGAAGGACTGAAGAAACATATGGCAAACTGCAGGCAGGTAAGAACATGAGAAATGAGCAATTGTTTCTTTACTCCTCTTTAGCTTACCAATAGAAATGCCTGCACGCTGTTTTGTGTTGGATTTAAAACCGGTTTCATCTCATCATGTCCCTAAGCAAGAGTCCTTTATACATCTGTAAGAGGCTGTGCCTGGTTCTTCTTTCCCAGCCTTTTGATGGAGGTTTGGGGTAGTGACCAAAGGTGTAGCTATTTCATTGTTCCACTGAATTTTAGATTCTGTATAATCTGTTCTTAGAGGGCAGTTACCAGGTCCAAACAAAATGTGATGCTCTCCTACTCCCTTTCCCCAAAGTTTCCCACTGCTTTGATTAATTTATGCTGTGTCCTTGTTTATTTCTAGGAAATGTTCACCTGTCATCAGTGTGGGAAGCAGCTGAAGTCTTCAGCAGGGATGAAATACCATGTCATGGCAGACCATAGCAATCAGGTAACACAACTGCTATGCATCTTAAACTCCTACAGGAAGAACAGGCTTTTGTTCCTTCCCTGGTGCACACAGAAACAGAACATGGGGTGGTTTTTTTCAAATGTTGTAGCTATTCAAATCTTGTCTGCCTATTATTTTTCCTGTGAGACTTGACATCTGAAAAACAGTAAAGTAGGGATGCCACATCATAAAAAGAGGGATGAATTTATGTTTTGGCTGGTAATAAGTCATGCATAAAAGGCATTCGCACTCGGAAAGAAAAAGATTGCTCGTTAGGCCGCAATTTTCAGTCCTTTGCTAGAAAGCAGGAGGCTTTTTTTTTAAACCCAGAGCAGACTAGATTTGAGTTCTTTACAACTTCAAAAGTAGAAAAGCAGAACCAGAAATTAATTCTTGTCTCTTTTTACTGTAAAAATACTAATGCTACAATCTTCACTATTACTTTAAAGAAAGCAGTGTCTCCTGTTCTAGTTGTGAAGAATTAGAACTTTTGAAACGGTTGTTTGGAAGTTTGGGTAAGGTTCAGATAATTCACAACTCTAATTTTTTACACAATTCCCAGTACTGACTTGCAGTTTCTGAACCTACAGCTGTATTAGTAAATGGTACAGGCTAGGAATCATATTCTGCACCTGAGGATTAGGTCTGTCACTTAGTTCTAACTTTCTGTTCAGTCTAAGTGTAATATTGGGTAGTGTAGAAAATAATATTAAGAAGAAATTCTTTACAGAGAGGGTAATGAAACATTGGAATGGGCTGCCCAGGGAGGTGGTGGATTCTACGTCCCTGGAGGTATTTAAGAAGAGACTGGATGTGGCACTTAGTGCCGTGGTCTAGTAACTGTGGTGGTAGTGGATCAAGGGTTGGACTTGATGATCTCAGAGATCCTTTCCAACCCATCTGATTCTATGATTCTATGATAATATACAATAACCATTAGAGAGAGAATAAAGAGCTTGAGCTGTAGTTTAGCACAGATGAATAAGTGTTACAAGCAGGCTTTAGTCAGGCTAAGTGGCAACACTAGGATGTTAAAGATGTGTGATTTTCTGTCAGTTTACTCCTTTTAAAGATAATTCAGGTTTGGTTTGACCTCAGCCAGCAGCCAAGCCCTACGCAGCCTCAAGCTCATTCCCCCATCCTCAAGCTCAGGATGGGAAAGAGAATTAAAGAGTAAAAGTGACAAAACTCGTGGGTTGACGTAAAGACAGTCTAATTTGTAAAGCAAAAGCCATGCACACAAGCAAAGCAAAACAGGGAATTCATTCACCACTAGTCACGGGCACACAGGTGTTCAGCCACCTCCAGGACCACAGGGCTCCATCATGCGTCATAATGGCTTGGGACAGGCAACGACATCGCTTCAAACTCTGCTCCTCTTCCTCCTCCTTCCCCCAGTTTTATATGCTGGGCATCATACCATGTGGTCTGGAATATCCTTGTGGCCAGCTGGCGTCAGCTGTCCCAGCTGTGTCCCCTCCTCTGCTTATGTCCCCAGGTCGCTCACTGGCAGGGAGGTGTGAGAAGCAGAAAAGACTTGCTGTGCAAGTGCTGCTCAGCACTGACGAAACCATTTCTACACTATCAACTCTGTTCTCAGTACAGATCCGAAACACAGCCCCATACCAGGTGCTGCAAAGAAAACTTCACCTCAGCCAAAATCAGCACAGATATGGAAAGTGATCATTATAATAAATGCACGTCCATAAAGTCATAAATTGCAGAGATTTAATTATTTTAGAAGCTTTCCTTCAGTAGAGTGTTTGGTAGTGAATTCCCTATGAGAAGAACTGTCAACACTGAGTATCATGTATTTTCCATTCATCTTTCTGCTGTGCTTTAGCTAGTTGTGAAGGAGGGAGAGGAAGTGGATGAGCAGCTTGAGCGAGACCGCCTTCGAAAGGTTTTGAAGTGTATGGGAAAACTGAAGTGTACAAGGGAGGTAAGCTGCATTGTGCAAAGTGTGAATTAAACAGCAGTGGGGGCATGAACATAGAACAGGAGAATGCTTTTGGGTATGCTTTGGTGCTGACCAAAGCAAGATTTGTTTCAAGATGGTAACTATGCTTTTAAGACAGAGTCGCAGAGAATCATAGAATAGTTTGGATTAAAAGAGACCTTTAATGGTCATTTCAATGCCAATTCTTTGTTGCAGATTTTGTCTGAATAGACTAATATTTAAGTTTTCTACCTGCTTGTCTCTGTTCTGTCAGGAAAAGGGGTAGTACTTTGGTTAGCAAACTGTGTATACACTGGTCTTGTGATCACTTGGAGAATGGTTTTCTTCCATGTATCTTTCTTCTGTGTTGACAGGGCTGCACAGGCAGCTTCACCAGCATAATGGGATACCTGTATCATGTTAAAAAATGTGGGAAGGCTGCTTCCGAGCTCGAGAAAATGGCTATGAAGTGCCATCACTGTGGAAAAGCATACAGATCAAAGGCAGGACTTGTCTACCACCTCCGCTCTAAGCATGGGCCGGTAAGTGCACCTGCCCTGGTTATCGGGGGCTGTGGGAGGACCTCAGACTTGAGACACACTTTTGTCTGCTACTTTGATGGGTAATTACAGATCACAAATCTTTGCATTTTCCTGTCTCTCTGGAGTACTTTGTCCTTGACACTTTCCTTCTAGCAGCAGCTGTTGCTTTTCTGTGACTAGAATGAAGCTTTTAATAGTAAATTGGCACGACAGCGATGAACTTTCCCCAACCTGACTTTTGCTCCATGGAAGAGTAATGCTAACATAACTTGTGAGATGCTTTTCTTTGCTCTAAAAGACCCACCATTAGAGCAGAACAGGCAGTGCTGTGCTTGTTTTCTGTAAGAGTTTTACAGTGAATGATGGGATACCTTTCAAGACCAGTGACTGCATGAAACTTTCTGCTTGAGCCTCACTGCTGTGACCCCCCTGAGCAGATCTGGGGGTCTGTCTCACTGGTGGGATGCACGTCTGTCCTATGTCTGTGACAGTGAACCACAGCTGCTGCAGCATTTTTAGGAGGAATTTGGCAGAGTATTTATTCCCAGTATTTAGTGTAACTGAAATAGGAACTACTGAAAGAGGCTCACCTTTTTTGGCCTTCACTGCAGGTCACTTTCCTCCATGAGGAGAGAAGAACAGGGAACCTGATAGAAACGAAACAGGAACAAAACAACACAGGCAGAGTTCAGAGGAGATCTGCAAAGGTGGCAATCTACTATCTCCATGAACTGGCTGGAGAAGAGCTGGCCAAAGAGTGGCCCAAAAGAAAAGTTCTGCAGGACTTGATTCCAGATGACCGAAAGGTACAAGGCCTTAAAAATGCTTAATAGATTTGAGTTTCTACCTTCATGTCAGATGAGTCTTGTACTGGTTCCTGCCCAGTGTTTAGTGGCCCATGGAAAGCAGTATGGTGTGGGAGGGATTTGGGTTTGCTCTCTCTCATGTTAGATTACAGTACTGCTGCAGCAGCAATTGCTGTGGTGTGTTTTGTCCAGGCAGGCTGTAATGACTGTAAAGTCCTATTGCTGGAGTTTTCAGTGGGCACAAGGAACATTGGCAGTTATGGGCATGATGTTGCTCATAAGTCATAGGCTGCAGATCACTTTGGCCATGCTGTGATATTACAGTGTTTCACACTTCAGAATTTCCAGGATTTCAGTTGGATAAGTACATTTAGAGGAATTGTTGTAGTCAAGGCTATGGGAAGTTTCATATTCTGGTATTGGAGGGGTTTTCCAGTTTCAGTTACATTTCTAGAGAATCAGTGAGACAGGAAAACATTGGTTATTGAGATTTTGGCTGCTAGAGTAGAAGAAATAGCACTTCTGTCTCACAGTCTGGGAGAGGAAGAGGCATACCTGGCACTCTGCATAGCCAGCATTGCTTCCAGCTCTTGATTCCGTCTCTGTCTCAGCTGAAATACACTCGTCCTGGACTGCCCACCTTTAGTCAAGATGTGCTGTGCAAATGGAAAGCAGAGATAAAGATGTACCGAAGAGTCCACTGCCCAAATCAGGTAATCCTTAAGTGTTTCTGAAGCCTCAAAGGGGACAGATTTCAGGTCTCTATGAGCCAACAGGCTTTCCACAACCTTGAAACTGCAATTTGTCTCTCTGTGTGAGACAAATCCTGCTCCATCTCAATATGATTGTTTGGTATGATCAAGACACTTTGGGATGTCAGGGCATGCCCCTTTTGCCCTTTGTATCCAAATGCCCTGGAAGTGATCCTTTGGGAATGTGTGTGTTCACTTCAGAGCCAGTAACCTGGTGTCAGACTGGTTGGTACAGCTTTGCATCCAGCTGGGAGCTCGTCCATTTGAAGGTTTGAGGAGTGGAAAAATGAGAGGCCCCTGCTTTTCTAGCTAAATCTAATTGTAGAAAAGAGGAGTAGAGGGACTTTGTCTGGCACAACACTTAAGCTTTCTTCATTCCACTAGACCAGCTCTAAGCCCCATCCAACCTGGCCTTGGACACTTCCAGGGATGGGGCAGCAACAGCTTCTCTGGCCAACCTGTGCCAGCACCTCACCACCCTCACAGGGAAGAATTTCTTCCCAATATCCCTTCTAACCCTGCCCTCTGGCAGTGGGAAGCCATCTCCTCTTGTCCTGGCACTCTAATCCCTTGTCCAAAGTCCCTCTCCAGCTCTCTTGGAGCCCTCTAGGCACTGGAGGGCTTAGTTTCTTACAATGCCATGCAGTAACCACCAGTCAGATCCCGTGAGAACAAATGGCCCAGCTGGTGAAGGAGATAGTGGATGTGACCGTGTGATGCATGCTGTTGGAGAACCAAAGGTCAGTGGCAGCTGCCCTCTGGGTTTGGTGTAGGCATGATGCCTTCCCCTTGCCCTACCCCACCCCCAGGACTCTCTTCCCAATTATCAGGCTTGCATCCTTTCTAAGTATCAGAATTGTGGCGCTATGTTGTGTGTGGAGCTGTCTCTAAAGAGCAGCTGTCCTGTGTCACCAGCCAGTAACCCAGTAGCTTGTCTTGCTTGTGCCTCCTGCTCAAGGGCCTGGGCTTAGGGCTGAGCACAGTCTGGTACCCTAAGACTGATGCCTGAAGCTCCCCATGGGACAGGCCTGTAAAGCTGCCCTTGAACTGAGACCAGCGATGTTGGGTGCTGTGCCCCTGCTCTGTGCCACTAGAGACATGAGCAGCATGGGAGAGAGCACCTGCCCCTGTCTTTTACCTTCCCCTCTGCTTTGTTTGAAATTAATCTCTGTTGCACTTCAGGCAAAAAGCAAACTACCATTTTAGTCAGGCTTTTGATAGAGAGTGAGTGTAACTGTCACAGGAGTCTCTTTATTATGTCCAAAGGTGTTCAGAAACTGGAAAAACAAATATTAACCTTACTGAAAGCTTAACTCTTTCAATGGTCTTTTTACCATAAGCTTTCTGGCTTTGTAGGACTCCATATCTCCCTTCCTCTACCTCTCTTAGCCCTTTTGGAATTATCTTCCAGACAATAAGACCTTGTGCAGGAAGAAGTGATTTCTTACTAGAATATTGCTGACATGCCTTTTTTTATTGTTTCAGGGTTGTGAATCTGTCTACGGCAGTGTCTCAGGACTCAAATCTCATCTCGGCACATGTACCTTGGTTGGTAGCTTTCCTGTAACAGCCCCCCTGTCCCTGTCCTTCTGATATCCCTTTGTTCAAGCTGTTGTCCTGCCATCTGCTAAACTGAGATCCTCACAAGTTCATAAAATCACAGAATAGTTTGGGTTGGAAGGGACCTCAAAGATCATCTCATTCCACCCCCAGTTTGAGTCTTCCCTATGTGCTAATGAGGCTGCTGTGGCAAACACTGCTTGAGACCAGTAGGAAGCACCTTAATGGCATCCCTTGCCATGAAACGGCAGTCCTACCTGTAGATGCACAGCTGCAAGAGCAGTTTTTCCAGATACAGTGCTGGAGACCTTATGACATCTCACAGAACAGTCCTATGCTTTATGGGCACAGCTGGTCAATTGTGTCAGTGCTCCTGGAGCTAAAGCTTTGTCTGGTATGAATGAGAGTTTCTGGTTTTTACTAGGTTGTAGTAAATTGGAATCTTTGAGCAAGATTCAGATGCAATGCAGAGATGTATCAGCCTCCTGGTCAGCAATTGTTGATGGATTTTTTTGTTTTGTTTTGATGCCAGGGAGACTTTGTGGCTGGTAAATACAAGTGTCTCCTGTGTGAGAAGGAGTTCATTTCAGAGAGTGGGGTCAAGTATCACATCAACTCTGTGCATGCTGAGGTAAGGCAGGTGCAGTGGAACTTCAAACCCCAGGCTGTTGGAGGTGGAGAGAGTGTCTTGGAAAGGAAATGCTGGGGGTGTGCCCTATTTTATTTTTTTCCTTACTTGCTGTTGGGAATAGGGTCCTAGACTGGAGTGGCCTTTGGTTTGCTTAAACACAGCTGGTCTTATATCCTGGGGAGCAGCTGTTGTGTTACATCACATAAGCCTTGTCCCAAGCTGCTGCTGCTCAATTCAGCTCCGCAGCATTTCCCAAGCCTTTAACCAAGCAATTGCCAAATTAAATCTGCATCCTTGAGACAGAATGACACTTGAGACACATCAAAGAACAGAGTGTTGTTAGGCAGTTGCCTTTCCAGATCTCACACTTGAGGAAAACTTGTCCCACAAGGCAGCTTTATTATAAGCCCTGATAGGCTTTGATTGGTATTTCCACCACCATCAGTACCAACCTGTTGCCTTCTAAACCCTGCAGGACTGGTTTGATATGAACACAATGACCACCAAAAGCTTTGAGAAGCTAATGAAAATCCGCCAAAGGGAAGAGCAGAGGAAGCAACGGAAGAAACGTTCTTTGACCAGGGGCAAAAAGAAGAAAGCTGGGACCCTGGCTGCCAAGAAGCTCCCCACTGCTGGAGTTGAAAAAATGAGGAAAAATAAGAGAGGTCGTCCACGGCGGGTGGACAATGAGAGTGCAAGCAGTGAGGAAGGGGCACCCCAAGTTGCACAGAGAGCTGAATTTCCAAAAACCAGCCGCAAGCGAGGCCGAAGCAAATCCCTAGAAGATGAGAAGGTGTAATTCTAAAGCTTTTCAGTTACAAGCCCCACTTCTGTCCAGCTCATAACTCACAGCATTGATACAAGCAGCTGGATGTCTTTGGGACTTCAGACTCAATTCTACTTGGTGACTTTGATATTGAAACTTCTGCCTCTGCTCAGTTGTGAGGGATTCAAACCAAAGCTGTGATGCAGAGGCTGCCTCTTCTGGTGTAGTTCCCTTGGACAGTGGCACTGGCAGTTACCCAGTGTGATTCCTGCTCTGCTTACATCCCAGTCTCGAATTGGTCACATTAATTACTTGTTTAGTGGTTTCCAATACAGCAGATGTCTGTTTTGCCATCTTCCTCAGATGGGTGAGATCAGGGTTCTTTTCTAGCAGTTCTCCCCATAAGGGACTGACTAGCACAATTTTTAAGTCTCCTCAAGGGGGAAATCCTTTCTTGCACAGAATGCACACAAATTAAGTAGTGCTGTGCAGAATACAAAGACTATGGCTTGCCCTATCACTGTCCTGTCTGTTGTCAGCAAGGCTGCCACGAAAGAGCAGAGACCTTCCCAGTGTTTGCTGTAGCCTGTTGCACAAGGCTCTAATTCATGCACCGGTGTTTAGGCTCAGCACCAGACAGCAGCAGATGAGCACAGGTCTGCTTGGAAGGGATGGGACATTATTATTACCTTTGTCAGGAGCCCACTGTTCCCCTGGCATCTGTCTCCTGTAATGCTGGGCATTAAAGATACGTAGAGAGTCTTCTAGTGCAGCGAGGAATAATTGCTCTCCAGCCCTTTAGAGATTCACTGGCCTTTCAGAGCCTCCAGTAATACTGAAATGGCCATTGTGTGCCCTCTGAAGCCCACTCGTTTCAAACTCACCTGGGAAATGTACTGCAAGACAGTGCATACCTGCATTAGCAGCCTGCTAGTCCTGGAACCAGGTTCCATGGAGCTGCCTTGCCAGCATGTGGTTCTTTGTTGTGCCTGTGCTTCCACAGTGTCCTTTTTTCCTGCACTGCAGATGCCACCTCCATTGTCTTACATCACCTGTTTCTTTTCAGTACCACTTCCTCTGTGCTAATGAGGTATATTAGCAGTGGCTTCCCTATGTAGAAAAGATTAATGGAAGAGGGATCATCATTTTAAGTCATGTGTTGGCATTAGCTCTGTATCATAAGGAATAATATCTTCCTGTGTTCCGTAAATCATAGAATCATAGAGTGTTAAGGGGTTGGAATGGACCTTAAAGATCATTTAATCTCCACCCCCTCCAACATGGGCAGGGACATCCTCCCTTGAGGTTGCTCAAGGCCTTATCCAGCCTGGCTTTGAACACGTACAGGGTTGGAGCATCGACAACCTCCCTAGGCAACCTGTTCCACTGTCTAAATGCAGCAGATGTCATAGAAGCTACCAAGAAGCAGCAGCACAGGCAGTCCTATTCTTTTTCAAAGAATGGATTCTCCAGACTTGCTGTTATCCGAAGACCCACTGTACCAGGAAATTGCAAAATTTGCACTGTCTGACAAAGTTGCTGCTGCTGAAATTCGCAGGGAAGCAGGTTGGTACATGTGTGTTATTACCAGCATGATCACGTTAGCCCTGACAGGGGAGAGTGCTGTATGGCCGGGGTGGTCTCTGGAACTGCCTTTGGAACCAGATGCCGCTGTGCTTGCAAGTGCTGCCCTGAAAGCAGACATGTCTGGACTCTGCAGGATATGTAAGGTCTGCAGTGAGATGGGCAAGATCAGAAGACAACAAAATAAAATGTCACCAGAATGTGGTTTCTTGTCTGTTTGGTGTGTGATGGTCTTGGTACCATCCCTCCCTGCACAACACACCCCACCCTGTCCACAGGTTGTCCTGCATGCTGTGGTCTTGTTCAGTCGTCTGCACAGTTTCTCCTTAGAACTCCGCACATCCGTACTTTGAGCAAACATTCACTACTTTCCCACCCAATACAATAAACCTAGGAATAAAAGGAGGTTTTTCTTAGTGGATTTCAGTCTAGAGTCCTGTTTCCTGTCATTTTTAAGTTACTAACAAGACCTCTCTAGATATGGATAATTCATGACCACCTGGATTTTGTAGTTAATTCAGTAACATATTCTCCTGCATAACGTGGCGTGTGGAAGAAAATCATTCTCTGACAATCCATCCCTATCCATCAGCATTCCAGCAGATTGTTTGCTGGATTGCCTCAGGCTGGTGTGAGGGGGTGATATCACTGTGCAGCACAACCTGCTGCTTGTGAGGAGTGAGGTCTGTCCAGGAGCACCTGTGACCTGCCAGAGGGGGCCTGCGGCAGGGACCCAGGGAGATTGTGGCCATGATCCACTGCTCTGAGGGCAAGGGCTAAGAGCAGAATCCCCTCCCTCACCTGCTGTGCATACTGTGGGAGATGCAGCCCAGGACATGGGGATTTCTGGGCTGCCAGGGCATGTGGCCAAGTGGTGTCCAATTTAGTTATCCCTAGGTCCTTGTCCATCAGACTGCTCTCTATCCATGGATTCCCCAGCTTCCTCTCGATGACATCCCTCCAGCAAATCAACTGCATCACACAGCTTGGATGAAGATATTACACAGCATGGGTAACACAGACCCTGGAGGAAGACTATCCACTGACCCAGCAAACTGGGCCTTGCTCTTAACAAAGAGATCCAGCTCTGAGGGAGTCAGAAGTGATAAAAGAGACCAGCTAGTCACTCAATACTTGTTGCAGTGATTAATTGCACTAAAAATGCTGCGTCTTCTCATTTGAACTTGTTTTAATTTCAGCCTCTGTATCTGCCTGTACTGCTCAGTCCTGGTAACTGAAATAGTTTTATGGTATCAGAAATTTCTTCCTGATATTTGTAGTCATAATTAACTCCATACATAATTTGCTGTATGAGCTAGAGAGGCTTGCTAATCCCAGTCAAAACAGGTTTTTCTCTTTTTCAATTTTTGTTTTAGTTGTTTATTGTTCTTTGCTGGCATTTTATATATTGATTGGTGCATTTTTGGCTTTTCAATTCCAGAGATAGGAACCACTTGCAGTATTCTGCAGCAGTCTGATTTATGCAGAATACAATGATAACATTGCTCTCCTCTCAGTGACCTCTTTTTGTCCTCAGCTCCCTGACTATACCATTTATATTCAGTTTTATCCTCTTAAGTGCATTCTTCAGTTGTTCTGAAAATGCCTCTGGGGACCGATTTCTGTTGTTTCTAGAAACTCAACAGGGATCAAGGACAGCACACGATGAACTCCTTCTGAAACATTGTGATGTATTTGAAGTGCTGAGGCCTGGACAAGAGGCCCTGACCCAGAGTTGACCTATAGATGAACCTTCCAAACTAATTTATATTTAGCCATGTATCTGCTTATTAGCCAAAACTCTGTATAACCCTTAGTAAAATGTGTAAGACTGCACCTGTGTAAACATCTGTGCTTGTTATTAAGATATATTGGTATTTGCTTATTAGTGAAGATTTGCATCTGTTTGATAATGAGATATGAAGGTATCTATCTTCCTTTATTTAGAGACTAGTCAAGGCCATGGACGTAGATAGCTGGCCTCGTTCAACAGTAGATGGTCCAAATTGACTCCCTTGATTTCCTTTGAGCCCTGGCCAGGCTTTGGGTGAAAACCAAGGAGAGAAGTGAGCCAGATATTTTCCACACTAAATAGTGATGTAAGCTTGGTTGTTTAACAGTATAAAAGCTGGACCCTCTCACAGCGCAGACGGAGCACTCACCTGCGAGTGGATGCAGTGCGTAGGATTTCCCAGTTCCCGGGGCAGGGGTTCTCTGGCCCTTCACTGTGATCAGGGCTCCAGTGGATGATGTGGACTGTGGTAATGTATTTAAAAGGGTAACTGGTGAGGTATCTTTCTTAATCACTATAGACACTGTAGTGATGATTAGGTGCATTGCTAAGCTTGTCTTTTTATAATTCTTTGCTTCTTTTGTAAGTCTTTGCTGTGTTGCACTATAGTAAATTTTTACATTTATTTTTAAAGTTGGTGTCTGTGTTTCTTGTGCTGACCCTTGTCCCCTGGAAAAACAGTACTTCACAGAATTACTCTAGCAGATACCTTAATAACTGTATGTTTTGTAGGGCATCTTTTCCAGAAAGCTTTGGTTACATAATCAATGTTTTCATTGCTTTAATTTGTCATCAGCTTTTTTAATCTGCAGATTTTCTTTGCAATTGTTATATAATTTCATTAACATTCTTGATAAAGATGCCAAATAGCTGCAGACTCTGGGATTCTCTAGGCAAATCCTTATTTACAATTATTTAATAACAAGCATTTAATGTGTTCCAGTAACGTTTGTTAACACGTGGGGCCGAGAACATGGCCTTACAGAAATTTATGATGTCAACAGCTACTTTTACCAACATGGACTTGTAATTAATTAAAAAATAATGTTTACAGAACACTGTTCTCTGTGAAACCACGTTGGTCAGTCCTTAGTCACGATGTCCTTTAATGTCAATTGTTGGTGTGTCTGGGAGATATCAGAGTGATAAGCTATACTTACACATCACACAGCTTGTAATTTTTAAAATACGGGCACACTAGTTTTGCTTTGGGGTGTTGGATTTTTGGTTTGTGGGTTTGGTTTTTTGTTGAAGAGGAGAGAGAATATATTGTGGTTTGGGAGTTGTTTGGTTGTTTTGTTTTTTCTTAATCCTCAAGGATTTCCCCATTGTTCCAAGAATTGTTAAAAGTCATTAATAATTCAATAATTTTCAGGAAAGTACTTGCCATTTTTCCCTGCAGGTTATGCAATGCTGTAGCTTTAGAGATGTTTAAGCTGTTTGAATAATTAATTAATAATAAGAAGAATGTCAAAAAAAAGGGAGCTGTTCTGTCAAGAGGAAACTGTGAAATGGGGTGCACCTTATGCAGAGACATCCACTGCAGTTTGTCATTCCTGCCTGCGTGGAACAGGGTGATGCTGAGCATGGCACCTGAGAATGAAATCACTCTATACCATGCAGTCAGCTCTATCGCTGTGTCGGGGTGGGGTACATCCCGCTTGGTTTGGCATTCTCCTTTGGTAAGGGCACCATGCCTGTGCCAGGCAAGGTCTTCCACTGCTTTGCTTCCCTTGCAGTGACATTACACGTAAGTGGGATGTTTCCCTGTGCAGCTGCAGCTGTTTGGGAGTCTGGGACCAGTTCCCAGAGCAGTCTGATCCTCGGTGCTTGTTCAGTGACCTCCATGGCGAGTGGAGGGTTAATGTCACACTGGGATGTTGTGTGACTGTGATGCTGATAATGAAACCAGCACTAAGCATGATGCTATTTCTCAAAGTATTCCTTGACTCTGAAGGCCCTCTGTCTTCAAAATTAAGTAGGTCAATCTCATAATTAAAATACAGCAGGATCGACAATGAGATTGAGGGTTGGTGGTTATGTCGGGCAGCTCTGCTGAGACATTAATTAGTACAGTGTCCCTTTTTATGCCTGTTGTATCAGGTTCAAAACCCCATCGGAATTTTGCTCAAAGGTCTTCTAAATCAGAGGCTTTTGTTTTCAAAAAGTGCAGTTGCATTTCAGAAGGAAGCTTCTGCCTTTATTCAAGCAGGTAACAAAAGTCAGGTAGTTATTCTTCAAACATAGCTTGCATTGAGCCACAGAGCCACCATAACCAGAACACAGTTCCAGTGATTGCCTGGGGAGACAGAGCCGAATTAAACGTTATGAAAATCACAGCCAATGCTGTCAGCTTTCCCTCCAGTTCCTCCTCAAGGCCAGGGAGGCTCTTGGTCCTCTGTGTGCTGCAGCGGGGGCTGGTCCCCAGATGTGCTGGAGTTTACAGTAGGGCCTGTCCCTCACCTGCCCTTGGCTGGTCCTGCTCCCTCTGGGGCAGCCACAGCCCATGGCACTGCCACAGCCAGTCAGTGTTTCCTGCTGGCCTGGGCAAGGACAGGTGGTACCTGTGCTGCCATTTTTGTGGTCGGCTCCTTTACCTCATGGAAAGCAGAGACCAATCCATGCAGCAATAAGGGTTATAGGAGGGAAGAAGGCTAATGTGCATAGGAAGGATGTGAAAGGGAGACAGACTTCATCTGGTTTAAGTACTTGGCAAAGGTAAACTTCAAAAGAAGACATTTCCACACATAGAATCATAGAATGGTTTGAGTTGGAAAGGACTTTAAATGTCCCCCAGTCCAAGCCCTCTCCATGAGCAGAGTCATCTACTAGATCAGGTTGCTTGGAGCCCCATCCAACCCGATCTTGAATACTTCCATGGACGGGGCACTCACCACCTCTCTGGGCAGCCTGTGTCGGTGTCTGACCACCCTCATTATAAAAAACTTCTTCCTTATATCTAATCTAAATCGGCTCTCCTTCAGTTTAAACCATCACCCCTTGTTCTACTGCAACAGGCCCTACTAAAAAATCCCTCTCCACCTCTCTTGTAAGCTTTCTTTAGACACTGGAAGGGGCTCTAAGGTCTCCCCAGAGCCTTCTCTTCTCTAGGTGGAATGCCCCCAGCTCTTGCAGCCTGTGTCCAAAGCAGAGGAGCTCCAGCCCTTGGAGCATCTCTATGGCCTCCTCTGGACTCGCTCCAGCGTCTCCACGTCCTCAGAGTTTCTCTTCATGCTGAGAACCTCAGAGCTGAATATCTTTGACTATTTTTTGCCACAGCTGCAATTGGAATTTCCAAAAGATTTTGAGAATGTCCCAGACATCTTTAAAAAGTGAGCTTGCCATGCATTAAACAGGATGGTTGTCATGTTGGCGTTTAGATGAAGCATTTGGAGGAGACGTTTGGATTTTCAGGAAGAGTGAGGCCACTGGAGGAATCCCATAGGATCCACATTAACACCGGACTGTTCAAAATGTTACCCCCATGATACAGAAAGTAAATGGGCAGAGACTAAGGCCAGGTTTGAGGATTACACTGAGCAGTAAAAATTAAAAGGTAATCACAAAGAAATGCTGAAGCATCTTAAAATACTAAGTGGTTGGGAGGTGGAACAGCAGATGAATTTCAGTAATATAAAATGAAAGGGCCCTGATAACCTCTGTACATTGCCCTTGCAGCCCTTCAAAAATGAATTGAACTGGTGTTTAAAATGGCAATATCCTGAAAGCCTACAGGAATACTTCATAACTTCTTAGGCTGAAGTGAACTCTTTCCTCTTCAAAATGTCTTGCTGTCCTAAATCAAACACCATCCTTCAGGATAGACTCCAACCACCCTGGCCCTGGCCCCTGCCTCAGAACTGCTGCTATGCAAAGCAGAGGCAAATCAGGGAGGACACTTCCAGCCTACCAGCATGGATTCCAGGCACTGCATCAGAGCCCACTGCCTGCTGTAGGGACACATCACACCCCTGACACAAGTGGGTGGCTCAAAGATCCAAGGCCAACCCATACAGCCTGGGAAATCCTGCTCTTTCCAGACAGAGTGACTAGGTCCCTGCCACCCAACAAGGGAGTCTGGTCTCTGATGTCCCTGGCCAGCTCTCTTTCATGCAAGGGCTACTCTAAGGCAGTCCCTAAGCAGGAGATGGAGATTTCATGGCACCATACCAGTGCCATGCCTGGCACTTGCAGGTGCCTCTCCATTGTGTGGGCTGCCCAGTCAGTGTCTTGTCTCATTGTCCCATGTCTTTGACAGCTCCCTGCTCTAAGCTAGGCAGAGACAGGCTTTGCACAGGTTTCCCCTCCTTCCCCACCACGCTGACTCTGCATATGTCCTTGTGGAGCACTGCATAGCAGTGCAGGCGGGTTCAGCACTGCACTGAGCAGAGGTGTGTGGCAGAGCCAGGCTGGTTGGCAGCCATACACTCTCTCCTTTCTCTGTGAACTTCACCTCTGCTCCCAGGTTACGGAAACAGCTGCACAATCAGCGCAAGCAAACGCAGAGAGCGGATCCCAGCATCAGCAATGCGTATGGCAAATTACTTTGGCCCTGTCAGAAGCGGTGCCAGGGAGGAGGTGTCAGGGGAAAGGCAGAAAGACAGCCCTCAAAGTGGAGGGAGGAGGCTGGAAACCAAATCAGCATCCCCCAGTCTCACACTGAGAGGAGCAACCAGCCCTGTTCTCCATGTGGACCAGGCCAACACAGACTCAAATCCTACCCCAGACACAGAACAGACCATTCCAGTCTCTGCAGCAGCCATGCTGCATGCTTGGCAGCTGCCAGGCATTTAAAAAGAAGCTGTCAGCACATCCCCCTCAGTTTCATAGTTTTTAGGCTAAACAACCCAGACTAATTTAGGCTTTCACCATAAGCTGCTTTTCCCAAAACTCCCTCTTGAGTATTCTCTATTGGGTTTGTGTGGCAAGGTTTTGGTAGCGGGGGGGAGGGAGGTGTTACAGGGATGTAACACAGAAGGATACACTTCTGTGAGAAGATTCTAGAAGCATCTCCATGTCCAAGAGAGCCAATGCCAACCAACCCCAAGATGGAAGCACCACTGCAGCAGCCAGAGAGAGGAGTGAGGGTATATGAGAGCAACAGCCCTGCAGCCCCCTAGGTCAGTGTAGAAAGAGTAGGAGGAGATGCTCCAAATGCCAGAACAGGGATCCCCCTGCAGTCCATGAGGCAGCTCATGGTGAGGCAGATGTGGCCCTGGAGCCCATGGGGGTCCAGAGGTAGAAAAGACCCACCTACAGCCCCTGGAGGTCCATGTGAGAGCAGAGACCCACCTTCAGCCCACAGAGGAGGCCACGCAAGAGCAGAGGAAGAGTGTGAGGACCCTCCCCCTCAGGAGGAAGGAGCAGCAGAGACAAGGTGTCTCAAATTGACCCCATTCACTGTCCCCTACACCACTTAGTGGGAGGAGGGAGAGAATTCAGGAGTGAAGTTAAGCCTGAGAAGGAGGGAGGGGTATTGGGCCAGTTTTAAGACTTGGTTTCATTTCTCATTACCGTACTTGATTTGATTGGTAATAATTAAACTAATTTTCCCAAATTGAGTCTGTTTTGCCCGTGACAATAATTGATGAGTGAGCTCTCCCTGTCCTTATCCCAACCCATGAACATTTCATTATATCTTGTCTCCCCTACCCAGTTGAGGGGGGAGTGATGGGGTGGCTTTGACGGGCACCTGGTGTCCAGCCAGGATCACCCCAGCACAGAAGCACAGACTCCCAGGTTTGTTTTCTCCCTCCCTAAAGCCCAAGCGCCTAGCTGGGCACCAAACTCCAGGAGAGATACCAACACTACCAGGCAGAATATCAGGCAGAGCCAGACCAGGTTTCTGGCAGGCTGTGTGCCCATTACAGAGGTGTGTGACACTTCCTTTTGCATGGCAGCTGGTCACTGCAGAGCAGAATTCACTTTGGGGTGCAGTGTTTGCCCAGTGCTCCTCATTGTCTTGCTGATAGGGGAGGTAGCTTTTCTGCCCCACATTCAATGCTTTGTGCATTTATCTGAGCAATAACAAATAAACTTCTTTCCCGGGATGAGCTTTGATATTGCCGCTCAGGAACTTCCATCAGTTGTGTGTTCACTGACCATGACAATACTGGATATTTTTGCTATTGACAGACCTGTTAGATCCCTTTTCAGCTTCACCAGACTGAAAAGGTACAGCTTTGCTGCTTTCATGTGGTGTAAACGATCCGAGAAAGGGCAGAGTGGTAACACTGTTATCAATACATTGACACACAGGAAACCCACATTTCAAACACCAGATGGTGTCTAGTTGTCCCGTCTTAAAAGGGTATAAAGAAATGATCAGCTGTGAAAGATGACCAGAGTCTGCCGTGTCGCAGATGGTGCAGTGCAGATACACAGCAAACTGTTATTAACTGTTTCTTACAATAGAAACTGGGAAGCGCCAGAAGAAATAATTGGGCATCTGGACTAAATGCAACAGAATAAATTACTTTTCACATTGCACATAATTACATGGCAGAACTCTTGATTTCACAATACCCTGTGATAATAAAAAATATAAATGTCAGTTCTTGGGCATACTGAATTCCCCAAATCCAATTTTGCAGCAGATGGTAAAAAAATGCCATCACAAAATGAACACAAAAGGAGGATCAGGAATTATTAATGATTGGTGGATATTAATGATTAGCAGAGTGACTCTCCAAATTTTATAAAGTTCATGAAGTCTCAAAGTGCTCATATTCACAGCCAGGTCATGGGTCTGAGCCCGTTCCTTGGTCAACTGAGGACTTCCCTGTAGCAGCTTTACAGGAAATATCTGTGATTTGCTGTACCTTTGCCCTCCATTATTATCACCGGGAATCAATGAATTAATTCCACCTCCGTGGGGGAGAAATAGGATACAGAATCCAGCACATGCACATGACTGAGTAGAGGGAAATGAACCCTCACAAAAACCTTGAATGTTTTCTTCCAGTGAACATGGCAACACTCGATGCAGAGCAGCAGCCACGGCAACCCTGGCGAGAAGACATGGTAGGCAGGCATGGGACTGGTTGGGAGATGGGCTCTGGCGGTGCTGGGGCAGGTCTGGCATGTGCATTCTCCCCAGCCCTCCTTTAGACCAGCCAGCAGCAGGTTGAAGGACAATGCTCACCTGGAAGAGGCCACCTGAGTCACAGCAGCAGCTGCCAGCTGCATTCATAGCCACAGCCAGGTCACAGCTGGCCATGGGAGGCTCTGCAGCAGGGACCAGCCAGGACTTCAACCAGGACAGCACCATTCTGCCACTCTCTATGGGCAGACACAGGCAGAACTGGACCCGTGCAGGCTTGATGCGTCAGAAAGAGGAATGGAGGACACAGAGATTTGCACGGACATTCCATAAACTTGCTGGTTTGGGGGAAATAATTCCGTGAGTGTTGTGTCCTGTGAGGGGAACAGTTGCAGAGGTCCAGGACCCAGCTATTGCAGGTCACATCATGTTAATTCCTTTTATAAATCTGTGAATGCCACCTCATGCTAGTTAAAAGCTGACTAAGGTTTAGATTAGGGACAAAAAAATCCACGCATCTTTTGTGGGTTTCATTTAATCAATAACATTCATACACTACGAAGTTTGAGACAGATTCTGCACAGGTATATCATCAATGCAAACCTTTCCCAGCTCCAGAGTGCCATGGACATGAACACAGAGGTCAATTCCAGAGGTGCTGGAAGCCCTTGCCAGTGTATTCAGCATGGGTCAGAGGAAGATGACAGCAGAGTTATGTAGTGCAGATAACAGGAGACTCCTGCACCATGGTCAGGACATTCCCTTACTGCCAGCACTTCTCCAAGAACCTCACATTTGCTTGGGGCAGGCTGGGACTCTGGGGCCTGCAGCCCAGGTTGCAGAGGTGAGGATGGGATCTTGAGCCTGTTACTGGATTTCCCCACTGAATTTCAAGTACAAGGCACCGCAAGGCATATAATACAATTTAGATGTTTTAGTTCCTGATTTGTGATTGCAAATTGAATTTTGCCTGGCCAAAACCCCAAATACGCAAATGATAATTAAATGTGTATGGAAAGTTTGCTCTCTCAGTATTTATTATCTATCGACCGAACCAACAAATACAGATGTGTGTCCCCTTCTCCCAAAGCAGACCATGCTTCTTCCTGTGCACAGTTGCTGGGCTCACAAAATTGTCCTGAGTGGCACAGCATGTCCTTCCCTGTGCCCAGCACAACTGATCCAGGGTGTGTGAAGCCTAGGCATGCCACTCAGACAACAGTGGTTGCCCAGGGTGGTCAGACACAAAATTTCCCAATCACAGCATGATTCTCCTCCTTCCTAGGGAAAAGAAATAGAAACCAAACCCCTTGAAAGTGGCTTTGGGGGGATGCAAAATAAACTGTCCCACAGTGCTAAATGGACACCTGTTTCTGTTGTCAAAAAGACATCGTTACCCACTGATACCTAAAACTGACAGTACTGAGCTTTCCAAATAACATCTTTTAAAAGTTGTCATGTCCTCTTTGTCTGAGTACTCCTGTGCAGGCCAGAGCAATGCTGGGCAAACCAGGGATCCTTGGCTGGTAGCAAAGGCAGGCCAGGGAGCAGTTAACATTAACACCAACAGCTAGCTCTGCATTATCCAAGTGGTTCTCAGAGCGACCAAGTGAGAATAGGTCTTGCAGAGAAGAGACAACTGGCAATCCGTTCCTGTAAAACCTCTTGCAGTCACAGTCTTGCAGTTGCCAGGTCTACTCCTGGCTTTCCTGAAGTTCCCTCCCCAGCATGCAGATAGAGGGAGAATAGCTGGCTCACCCTGCTCCCCAGCACAGTGGACTGCAGCAGTAATGAAGTTCAGCACAGGAAGAAGGCGGGCTCCTGATGCATGAAGAGTGTCTGAAAAGCAGCATTAAACAACCTAGACGGGACCATTTTGACCATCCAACCTGCCATGCAGCTGCAGAGTTAACTCAAGTCCTGCCAGGCTTCAACGTCCACTTGGCTGGAACTTGTCGCACAAAGACACTGCAGATTAAATCCTTCCCACAACTACCCTGGTCTTCCACAGCTCTCCCCAAAGCACAGACTGATTCTCCTATATCTAGGAAACACCTCCTGAAGTGACCAGGAAAGACTTTTAGGGGCCCCAGTGCATTGAACTATGCACGTGTGTGCCCACATCTGCACACATGCAAACACTGATGTACCTTTGCTGTGGGCTGACCTCATCCAGGGCGTGGTCTAAGCTGCGATTTGGCTCCAGCTGTGCTACATGACCAGGACAACACAGGCTGCAGCCAGGGACATCAGTTGGGCAGGGAGGAGCCTCAGGAGCCCTCAGGTCTGCCCAAAGCCACAACTAGGCTGAGCCACCTTAGCAACCCCTTGGAACCATAGATTCCCACCAAGATTCTCCTTCCAGTCTGCGTTGCTCACAGAAACTAGTAAGTTGCTGCTGTGAGGCAACAGAGGATGGTTTGGGTTCATTTTCTTATTTCTCTATCATTTCCTTAGCCCAGTGCTGCCTCTCCTGGAAATGGGACACAGCCCATGTCTGTGGTCTTCATGTGTGCATGGAGCAGCACCCCGGAGGGTCCAGAGCTATGGGACCAGAGCTGCAGAGGAGCTGTGGGACTGTGCTGCGGCACCAGCCCTAATGTCGGCAGCTGTCAGTGCCCAGCAGCTGTGACACCAGTGAGCCGATGGTGCTCACTAGGTGTGACCGTGGCCCCACGACGCAGGACACGTGCCTGATTGTGGAGCCTCCCGTGCTGGGGAGAGCGGCTGTTGGGAACTACTGTGGGTCCAGCACGAGGAGAGTGGGAGCTGGGAGTTACTGGGGGTGCAGCATGCAGCGGGGCACCGGGGGTTACTGGAGAATGATACCGGGAGCGGCGCTGGTGGCTGTGGGGGTCCAGCACGGGGTGCGGCCGGTACTGGCGGTTTGGGGGAGCGGCTCGAGGGGCGCTGCTGGTGATTTGGGGGTACGTCTCGGGGGGCCGGGGCGGTGCCGGCCCCTCCGGGGCACGGCTG